>JBAMYA010039841.1:0-15360 GCA_037176975.1 Arrhamphus sclerolepis | reverse complement strand
CCCCCCCCCCCCCCCCCCCCCCCCCCCCCCCCTCCCCCCCCCCCCCCCCCCCCCCCCCCCCCCCCCCCCCCCCCCCAACCACCATTAGCACCAGACAGTCCAAATTGTTTTTAGTTCAGTGGCCTTGCATTGCCTCCAGACCTGTTATAAGATATGTGCATAATATTCATTTCAGAAGTTTAATTACAGGACGCAAGATGTCTCCCTCACTGTAAAGTCCTCTCGCAGTCTTTGTGCTCGTCAGACTTCAGTTTTCCACATCTCACTTGTATAAGCTGAATGTTAGTCAAGGATTAGCTTAATAGGGATGAAAAAAAAAGAAACTGATTTCACCATGATCTTGATCGTAGTTAGCATGTTTTTGCACAATTAAAATTAACTAAACTGTTTCTATTTGTGAGTCAACTGGAGCATTTTTGCAAAAACCTCATGCTTTGTATTTGTGTAAAAGTGCTGTGCATGAGGGCATGCTATGCACATTCTTTTATTTATCTTCTATCAAATAACATCTTAATTAAGTATCTTAAGGGTCTTCATTTTATTGTCACTGTTGTAGTTGAAAAGTTAACCTGCATACTATAATTTCAGCAGTAGGCTTTGTGGACTATTCTCTGTAGCTGTTAGTAATCCAGGATGCCAACCAGAGCAGCAATAATGCAGCGATCAGGATTTGAGTATTCCAGCACACCAGGAGTGCAGACTGTTGGACTTTCTATTCATTCTTTTTTAATTAATATATAGATTCAGTGCAATATAATAATTATTCTACGTCACAAAGTTAATCTCAGCAGATGAGAGCAGGAATTCTTGAATATTGGCTCTGTGTGTTTAGCCCTGCTGTCAGTTATTAACAAGACATGTCAGGTTAAAGAAACTACAATTATGAAAAGTTGAAGACTGCACGTTGAAACGAGGCGATTTTGTGATCTGACGTTGGCTCAGTTTTCATTTCGCCTACATTTTTCAACCTCCTGATGACGTCTAGGTTTAGGTTTCAACTTTTTTTCAGTGTTGAAATGTTTGCCAGAGGTGGAACCACGGTTTGAGCGTCATTTACTAAGAGTGATTGCGCAAATAGTGGCAGGTGCAAACGTGTTGCAGACGCCCTATTTAAATGAGGGTTTAGCGTGTTTTCTTTCTGTCCTGTGCACCAGTGCTCCACCAGTAAGATCCAAACAACAGAACCTGCTCTTCAGGATTCCAACGGTGTGCTCCTCAATATTCCTTGTCCGGTTTCATTGTATCTTATTTCTCCGGCATGTGGTTCTCATATGTTTTTTTTGTTTGAAATTCACCTCAAATTGTATCATTTCATGACATCAGTAGTGTAACAACCAATGACAACCCCAAAAATATACATTTACATCCCCCAGATGTGATAACTCCCCACAAAGCTACTGCCATTATTTTGTGTTTCCAGCTAAAAAGAAAACCCAACTATTGTCACACAGAAACATTTGTTCCCAAAAAAGTGAAAAAAAAAAAAAAAGTTCATGTGTGTGTGTAATGTAATTCCACAAGATGAAGCTGAAGAATTGTGAAGTCCATCATTGATTTTATCAGTTTCCCTGGTTAAATGAATAGCTGCACTTTTTAAAATATTACACTGCGATTTCATTATGCAAACCACACATTTCATATTAATAATATTCATGAGATTGACCATCGCTCCATTGACCATTGGAAGAAAATTAAGTTGACCTTTGAATTGGCTCAATATGCAGCAGTGTAACATTATCGCTTAATGGAAGTCAAGTACGGTGCATTCTTTTAAAAATCATTATTTATTTATTGGCATGACAATTCGATTACATGCACTATATCATTTTACTTTGGACAGCAGACAACATAAGTTCTTATCTGCTCGAGGGAACAGCTGTTTCCTAAAGGTTACATTTGTTGGCTTACATTTCAGGGTTTTAAACTGTGATCAGTTACTGAATATTGATCAGCTTCATCAGTCACTTTACTGTATGAAAGCTAATTGTGCATTAAGATAGGAATGGAAGTGTCGTTTATATTTTTACCCATGTTTCAGCTGGTACTTTCTGAGGATGCATAGTTCTTCATGCTCCTGCTAATTGCTGCTGCTCTTTACTGTAAGCTTTCCCCGGTGTCCGGATGGATGGCTTCTACATATTCTTTTATTTGATATCTATATCATCCATCCATAATTACATCAAATCAAACACAGACCAACCTCTTTCCCAGGGTGGTGTTGCAGTCATTTAAATGCAGCCCCCTCTGAATCGTATCTTCTTCCTGACAAGTGTAATCTTATTTTACAGCAGCTGTCTGTCTGTTTTATTAATATTATTTAACATCCAGCTATGCGCCGAAAGAATTTGCATAAAGCCTTTTGGCCATTAAATATTGTACTTGCTTCTTTAATCAACATGAACAGGGGGAGGGTACTTAAATTGGCTTTTTTGGAGAAGAAAAGTATTCAGCAGAC
Source organism: Arrhamphus sclerolepis (assembly GCA_037176975.1). Classification (NCBI taxonomy): domain Eukaryota; kingdom Metazoa; phylum Chordata; class Actinopteri; order Beloniformes; family Hemiramphidae; genus Arrhamphus; species Arrhamphus sclerolepis. The sequence continues at coordinate 12,905 of JBAMYA010039841.1, read as the reverse complement.
ACAAAAGGCCTGATGTGGAATCAATTTTCATTTTTCAGCTGCAATCCCAATACAGCACAATGGGAAAACAATGGGAGTATTATAAATCAGCAAATAACCAAAAACCAAAACGTTTGCATTCAAACTATATTTATCAACCACATGAATGATTGATAGTGGGTAGTGGTTTGCTCCATATAATTAAACATGAAGTGATTGGATAATAGACCTGACTGTATTAATCCTTAGAGAAACACTGAATGGGTGAGTGCCAGACACGACTGATGTGAACAGGATGACACACTATACTGAACAGGACAGCTTTCATTTTCCATCATTTGTTTTAGAGCTAAGGACATTTTCTGGACCCATTTTGTGCTCCTCCAGTTTGAACAGTCTTCCTGTTAATATTTCAATCTGAAACAGGAGTCCTTTCTATACGCAAGTGAGACAAGAAGTATATCAAATTCACATTGGTTCTGTTTTCAGCTGATTGTCAAAAGCAAACTTTTAATATGTTTTTTTTTCTTTTTAATCAGGCCAGTTTAAATATGAAATATTCTTTCTGCAATCAGATGGTGGAAGAAACACAGACACAGCTGATTATTCAGATGGTCTCATGTGAAGCAGAATTTAATCACAAAAACTCTTTCACTGCACCTATGTGTACGTCAAGAGTTAAAACGTATTTGTGCAGTCCTTTGTAATGAGAAATTTGTGGACTTTGTTCATCAATAAGTCATAAACACTCTCCTGTAAATCTAAAATGTTGATTTTCTGATGTAAATCCAGATTAGTTCTCATCTATTTTTTATGGTCAGAATTTCTAGGTGCAGCCAAGGGAGACGAGATCTGGTCTGCTGCTTTTTGCAGATGATATAGTCCTGCTGACATGATCAAGTTAAGACCACATGGTCTCACTGGAGCAGATGATCAGCATCTCCAAAACTGAAACCCTAACCCTCCACCTGGAGGGGGATGCTGGGGAGAGGGATGCCTCCCTGTTTAGGGTGCTGCCACCACGACCCAAACACAGACAAGTGGTAGTACATGAATGTATGAATGGACGGATGGATGGACAGATGGCAAACTGGTTGTAAAATGAATCGTTCTCTCAAACAATTCCCACAATCTTTCAGAGTTAGGGCCAAACTCAGAGAGCCTCTCTAGGAAGAGAAATGAAATCCACCAGCTGAGCGACACTAAGAAAAACCATTATGGGACTCTGAAGCTCATGTGGAGCGCCGCTCTAACAGAAGCTTGAGAGCTATTCAAAATTAATATTTAATGTTCTGAACATGAAGTTGAAGAATACACTACAAGACAAGTTTTCAAAGTCAATTTCGAGAAAAAAATACCTGTATTTACTCAGTGATGGTACATACTGTCAGAGGGCAGGCATTTTTAGAAACTCACAGCATGGGCCCGTGTGGTCTTACACAACGATGTGAAAATCAATGTTACCTTTATAACGCTCCAGCATTCCTCTCTCTCTCAGCCCAGTCTGCCCCTTGTAAGAAAACATTCCTATTCCCAGAGAGAAAACTGAGTGAGGTGTCTCGTGAAGAGTACCACCTCAGTTAACAGAGATGACTGTTATTGCTGTTGCTTGACAGCTTTTATCAGGAACAAAATGAGGTTTTAAAGGTTGCATTAACTATTTCACACATGTGGTCAGTCCTTGAAAATAATGGCTATTCAGACAGTGCAACAACCTGCCAAAGTGGGTCAGCTCCTAGACGTTCATCATGGAGAGGGAAGTATCTTATCTCACCCTTCCCTTTGCTGTCTTTTTGGACATAATATATAACTCCTCATGGACGCTACATAGCTGTTATGAGGACTCTGGTGCTACACGCTGTTATCGCAAACTTGTCACACACTTCTGTTTATTGACCGGACTTTACTATGTGACATGACACATGCAGGGAATAGATCAACAGCTGTATATTGCAAAATGTAAAAGAAAGAAAGGGAGAAAAAGGAGCTTTAATGGAAGAGGAGACTATACGCACACTATCCAATCATGGGATTCATGTTTGAGTCCGATGCTGATGCTGATGCTGCTCTTTCTTTTCTTTTTGTCTTCATGTTCTAGCCTCTTACTGTTACACATTTAAAATTCTTGGATGAGTTTAGGGTCCTGCAGTGCACTGACAACCTGTCTAAGGTGTACACTTGTCTTTTGCCAGGAGAGAGCTGGGAGATATATTATAGATGAATATTAGTGAATAATAGAGGCGGTGTGTTTGAGGTAATAAAGATGCATGATTACAGGAAAACATTAGGAGCTGGTATTAAAGACAAACAAACAAAAAAGCTAACAAAACAACTGTGAAATATACATCACGTTGTTGCTGTTGCAGAATATTTTTCATGCTGCCATAAATGGGAAACCTGAGGAGGTACGGTAAGAGAACCTTCTGGATCCGAAACCCCCTGGAGCCTGAGCCAGCTTCCTATGTGAGTGACGATAGGTTGCCTGGTGTCCTCAGTGTTACGCTGCATGCCTTTCCTGACACAACAGGGGCTGGAACTTGGAGCTCCCGCATGGTATGAGTAAGTACTACCACAAAATCACAAATGTGGTAACTAAATATACTGAAATTCTGTATTTCTGAATTAATGATTATTTCCACTGTTTGAATTTGATCAGATTCTTTTCTGAAACCTAACCGATTTTTCTGTCCAGAAAATTATGCTCCTTAAGCATAGGGCTGTGTCCCATCTGCATCCAAATGTATTTCACCTCTGTGCATGAAAAGAGCTCTATCCACATCATATATTAAGTATGCATGAGCGAAAACTCAATAGATAAAATGTAAATAATATTATAAATAAGTAACAGCCAGAAGGAAAAGAAGAACTAAATAAGCTTTGCATTGTTCTTACAGTAGCTCATAAGGTTTTTCACCTGCACATTTAGGTGAGTTGCAGTATTATTGAATGTAGACGTGAACTGCATAACAGCTGATGTAAAGGAGAAGAAAGTCAGAATTTGCGGTTATGTCTCTATGTTGTTTCCAGTGTTGTTAAGACATTTTTGTGTGATCTATCAGTGATGGTCACATGATTTAAGTATGATTTAAGATTAGATTATACCCAGACAAGCAAAAGAAAAAAAAAGTTAATCTGTACAGCTATGTCATCATTTCCAAATAGTTTTAGTGTTTTCCATCCACATTATACTGCAAAGACTGCTTAAGAGACTGAATGGGTCTGCAGCAGAGCTGAACGTTTCTGTTAAGGGTTGAAATTTCAGGGCTACAGTGAAATTCCAGGTGTGACATCAAAGGTTTCACAGTTTCCAATGAAACTGTTCTCATGTGGGTGTAATCGAAGCAAATATTGAGTAACACAAAGGTGACTTGTTCATTAGATTCTCCAGAATGACACTTGTTGCATTTTCTGTCAGTGTCTAATATTGCAAAAGTTGATGTGTCAGGAAAAGATGCAAAAGGAGAACTTCTATGTATCTAACAAAAACAAAAAAAACAAAACTTTTTTTTCTTTTTTTACTAAGATGACAATATCTGTCACCTATTAGAGAAATGCTTCACACATCACTGCCTCTATGTTAAATCTCTCCCCTAACTTTCTAGTATAACACCTTTAAATGGGCCGACTTCATTCAATCTGTCAAATATTTTTTGAGTTCCCACTGGTCCTGCAGATGCCATGGATGACCTCATGCAGCACATTTCTGCATGGTAAAATCTTATTTTGCAAACATAATTTATTTTTATATCATCTCATATGATTGAAAAAGGAGGTTATTAGAAGCCAAACTCACACATTTGCACCTCTTTCACCCATGGACAGTAAATCCTCCTCGAGCAGGAGCTGAAAACTGTGAGGTCAAAAATAGGACAATCTGTGTGAGCATCAATCTGTAGTAGAGGAACTTAATTTTGCGTAGTTCTAAATGTGCCCTTCGAGACAGAGCACAGACATCACAGAGAAAATGAGATGGATGGAATGAAAGCAGAAAATTGCCTGTGAGATAAAGAAAATGTGCAGAAGGGAAATAAGGACAGGAAGGAGAAAGGATATCTTTTAAAACATGAGAGCATATACAATAAACTGAAAACAGTTGTTTTCTTTGCTGTTATTTATTCCAGCACACTCCAAAAGAAATGCATCCTGCCTCATCACATTGTCTGCCATCATGCATTTTTGTGGCTCATCTTTTTTTTCTTCCGCAAATAACTTTTCCTCTTTGTAGACACACCTGCAATGAAGAGTGTGAGGTTATTGTGACAGAAGAAAACAAAAACCCTTGTCGTGCATCACTTGGAGGAAAGTATTTGGCAATCCACTGCTGGTTACTCAGCCTCCTCGTTACGATTTGGTCACACCATTTCAAGTAAGATTAACATGTTCCCAGGTTGCTGTGATTAGGTGGTCTGCCATGCTGGCTGCACAGGCACCACAACAGCCAAGAGGTAAGCAAGACTCCCTTTTCCAACTCACTGCTTCACTGGTTCTAGATGAAACGAGGCACAAGGCCCAACAATCATGCATTCCATGCATGAACAGCTAGAAGCAGTGAGGCAAAACCTTAATTGTACATCACAAGAATGTCTAAGGGAATAATGCAGAAACATTATTGCATGTTTACAGATCAAAAATGCAACCAATAATGCAAGTTTGGCCCTAAGGTAACACAACCATTAAAAAAAGATTAAATCACTGTTCAGTGGGTTTAGCATCAGTTTGTATTTGAATGTTTGGAGGATATTTGGTTAATTTTAATCTGAATATTTCATACTTAGAATTTTTTACCATCAATGGTCACTGTAGAGCTTAATGCAGCAGTAAATGTCATGCAACAGAAGAAAAGACCTTGAAACAATATTCCCAATAAAATAATAATGACACAGGTGTAAGACCTGGCTTCTATCAGTCTTAAATTGCCTGAAGCTGAAGCACATCACAATATTTTCACAAGCTGAACTGCTGTGATGCTGCATTCATCGCTTGCTTTGTATTCTATAAATACATGCTGCTCACTGGGAGACTGTTAAGAGGAAATAACAGGCAGAGGTTGTTTTTGAAAACTCTAATATGTGCCACCTGAGGAATAAATTCAGGAAGTGTGGCAGCACAAGCAATGAACACTGAATGAATGAGCCCATGATGTTCAATTGTTTTAATGGCTGAATAACTATTAGAATAATTGTAGTGGAATCATTTCTTTCAATTTTGCAGCATAACACTGTATAGGTTTAACGTGTGTTAAAGAACCATGACTGTCTGACAGACAGTAAATGTTCTCTTCATATTTAAGGTTTGTCAGACATTGAGTTTAGTTATTTAGTTTTGTATGTATGTGAATGTGAATATGAAGAAGAGAACACAGATCTTGATTCTGGTAAAAACCAGCTCATTGCAGCTAAACCACATGACTCAGCTCAAGAAGAGCAAACCTTAGGATACGTCGGAGAACAGTCATTTAGTTAACAGCCTTTAGTGTGCAAACAGACAGATGTTTGGACACAACTGTGTCCTGAAGAGTCAAGCTGAGCAAAGAAAAGAGGCAGTTAGTGACTGCTTCATTGACACATTACGTCAGTTTAAAAGCTGGCTGGTGAAGATGAGCAGTGAGGAGGAGCATATATCTGAAATAGAAGGAAAACCTTCTGCTGTAAATAATAAAATAATAAAATGATTATTTTGATATTTATCATTTAGGCTGATGACAAATGTGGACAGAAAAAAAAAAATCAGCAGTGATCTGCCTCTTAATTCAGAGCTTGAAACACAACATCTTTAGCTGATTTGATGACTTTATTAATCAATTTAATACATAAATTTATGTTTATATTAGTAGCAGCATTTGCACCATTCACACTGCTATCAGGCTGAGGAACTCAAACTGGGTACATTCCTTCTCCAGTCACTTCAGCCACCAAAAAGTAAGAACAAGCTGTAAGGAGGGAGTATATTCCTTAAATGGACGGGGGAAGCATTTTGTTATAGGAGGATGAGTCTCTTTATAACAGTCAGAGTGATCAAGGTTTATTACATATTTTATTGTTCATAAAAAAAGATGTACCACAGTTATGCAGCTGGAGGAGCCAACTGTATTCACCCACTTGAAAATGCATTTTTGGCTGTTACGTTTGTGTTAAGATGGTATAGTGGTGGGCATATGTGCCACCTGTACCCCTGGATTTGAGCAGGGTACCTGCTGACATGCATCCATACAGGGAGCTCTGATTCCAAGTGGTACAGACTCTCTTATCGTGAACCAGGTGTGGATGTTATCAGAAGTGTAGTTAAATATGATCTATTGGATAATAAATGCAAGGCTTGGTAATCTGAATACAAGGATAGGTTATCTGTGTGCAGCTGCTGATATACTTTCAAAGATAAATGTTTCTGTAGTTTTGATATTGTTGCACTGCTAACAACTGCTACTGTGCACTTATGAGGGAAAATGATGGACAAATGTAAGAAAAGAAGATACCTTTCAAACACTTTTCTCATGTAAGGTCACAAATAATGTATTTTGGAGAGTGTGAACAACGTAAATAAACTCTTGAAAAAAAACAAAGCAAAACTAACAAACCTTGATGCCTCTGTTAAAGTGGACACATTAGAAACATGTGCTTGAAATCATATACTTGAGTATCTGAAGTAAGCGCCAGTGCAAAGGTTCTGACATAACATAACCATGTCAGTCAGTTTTGAGCGGTCTAAGCTTGAAAATATTCTAATTCAGGGAGCTGTTCAGAGCACAATCATCCAGACACACCATTGTTTCTTCCTACAACTTCATGTCATGCTGAAATCACTGCACCTCCTGAGTGGTTAGAGGGTTAAAGGACTGGCTATAGCCTCTGAAGCCAGATTCTATAAACGGAGGCTAAAAAACATTTGGACAAGGAGGATCATGTATTGTATCTTTTTGGCTTTTCAATCATTAAAAGGTTTCTACTTTTGAAAAAGAAAAAGTTTCAATATGTTTTTTAAAGCAACTTCAACATGGACTTTCTATCAGTTTCAGTTTTATTTGAAGGCATGCTTCCTTACTTTTAGGAACGCTCATCTAGCTGTTGCAGAGAGGGAAAGTAAACCTTGGGCAGTGTCACAAAGACAAGTAAAACCTGACTTCTGTGCTCTTATGGGCTGAATCAGTGCTGTTCCTGTGCTGTTCCTGTGATCGCTCCACTGAGAGGTCCACTCATGTCCACCTCTCCAAAATGAGCCACGTCGACACAGATCACAATTAATGTGTAGATTTGCTCTTCTTAATCTTTATATTTCCCACTGCCACTTCTTCATCGTCTTTTTCACGCTCCTTTTTGCTACTTTGAAGCTGTGATTCAAGTGATTGAACATTTGCATGTCCACTAGTTGTATCCAAAGCACATGCTGAAGTGTGTGAAGGCGTAATTTTGTTTTTATTATAATAGTGGTGGTACTGTTAATGTGAAAAATGCTAATTTTATAGTGGATGTGTAAATGATATCTTGAATGCACATGTATGTATTGTATTTGTATATTTTTAACAGGACCCCAGGAAGAGCAGTGGTCAAAATGATGACGGCTAATGGGGATCCAAATAAAATAAATAAATCACAGCACCACCACTGATCACGACAGGTGTGTGTATCTATGTGTAAAAAACTGTATAAACCTTCAAAGTGCTTTGCAGGTTGTTGTGTATGAAAACTCCACATTTCGGAAACTCAGTTTTGGTATTTTGTAAAATGTGCCAACAGATTCCATCTCAACTTGCTCAGCAGTCATCTCTCTTAATCACAGCAGTGAACATCATGCTTCAGTTCCATTTAATTAGCTACACTGTGTGTAGATTTATGGACTTTTCAGATCCCTTCAGTGTATTTAATCTCTCCCCGTTTGTTTATTTTCGTAGGTTAGCTCTTCACTGTAAATACATCAACGTTTAGGACAAACATTTGTTTTGCTTGCCTACATTGGGCACATATTTCTTTGACTCTGCCATGGGGGGAGCAAACTACACGTCAGCATCAACTGTACTTACACACAGTGTTGTTTCAGATCGTAAGATAATTCCAACCATTTAAAGTCTTCTAATTAGAGTTTTTAGAAGTGTTTTTACAGCGATACACTAAGAATTCCAGCACAGAGTTTTCCTCATTTTAATATGTGAAAGTAATATTGTTTATCAGACATTATCTGAATCCCTCCTCCAACAAACCATGTCTTTTGGTGTTGTGCTTCTTACATTTTTAATTTAAACTGTGAAATGTTGAACCTTATGTCAGTGATCAATCACCATACAGGAAATATTGGTACAGATGACAGTTGGAACGTCCTGAACATTTAAAAAGTGAATAGCTGAAGCAGGAAACTGTCTTTACTTCAGTTAGGTTTATTGTTTTTTCTCATGTATTTTGGTCTAACGTGACCATGGAGTACTTGTTAGGACTCACTGCACACATGTTCTTGACTTCAGCAACTGAATTCTATACTGATTTGTAATTTTGTCTGTATGTTCGTTTTACTTTCTGTTTTAAGGATTCTACTAGCTGACAACATTGATACATTTCAGTATTTTTGTTTGGTGTTAATGCATAAAGAGAGAATTGTTGAATTTAATGGGTCTCTATGCAGCTGAAGACATAAACACTCTTTAATCATTCCACTTCTTGATTTCTCTCTGTATCTTTACCCTCTCTGGTCCTCATCAAAAAAGTTAAATGGCTTCTTGTTAATTCGTTGTGTGTCCAGGCTCACCTCTTTTAACATCCACTACACCTCTGAGGATTTAGGTCATCGTTGAGACTGGTGGCATCTGCAATTTTTATTTTAATTCTCCCACACAGATAATAAGAGGTTATCAATTTACTGTTTTCACTGGCTGCAAAACAAATGATGCTGCAAAGTGTTGTCGTTTCACTGCCTCCCTTGTGATAATCTGCTGTATTTGACATCGTTACCATGGACAAACGGGGGTACCTGTTAGCATACATGCTGATACAGGACTGTGAAGAGTCAAACTCTGGTGGTACCTTCACCTTTGAATTTCTGAGCGTGCCAAATGTGTGCGTGTGTTTGTGGATTTGCCAGCATTAAATCTGTAATTAAGCTCGTAATGGATCATCTTAATTGCAACATATTTTTAATGAATGACCAAATCGAAAAGGCTATCTTTGGCATGACAATGTTTAAAGCTTAATTAGCTTCAACATGATGCAAATTGGCATGGTGCCTTGCATCACACCCTTTAACAGACCAGGCTTATTGTTTCTATCTTCCAAAATAAATATAATAATAACTGAACTTTTTCCAGGAGACCAGTGACTTGTGATGTATGAATCATAACAGTGTGGAAAATAACCAATAAAATGCCAAGTTTATACCATTTGAAGGACTCACATCAAAGTCATTCCTTCAAAAACAACCATTATATCCCAGTCAGGAAAAATGAAGCATCTTGTGTCGTTCCTTAGATACTGCACACCCTGTGCCTCTCTTTTTCTTTTCATCATATTCATTTCCTTTAATCTTTCATTCTTCTGAATTAATCATCAAATAGCAGTTAGGCTTTAAAACAGGATCTTGAGAGGGTGCAGGAGAGGACCCGGTCATGGGATGACCCCTTTATCAGCAGTGAGCAGGCTGTGAATGCGCCCCAACTCCTCCACAGAATGATTTCCCTAGAGAGTTGTGCTTCTCGTACGAGTCACACTGCCTGTTGTCACACACACTTGAGCGGATCAAGGTTACTCGACCCTGCTACTGCCTGTCCAGGAGACTTGGCTGGTGGAAGATGACACCTACTTTATCAGCACCACTGTGTACGTATGTATGTATGTGTGTGTATGCATGGATGTATGTATGTATGCATGCATGTACGTATGTATGTATGTATGTATGTATGTATGCATGCATGATTAAAACATGCAATAATTGGTAATTGGTCATTGCAAGTGTGTAAACTCAATATGGCACAAAAATAAACAAAGCAAGAAGACAAACAATGCTGAGACAAATTCAATTTCAAATACTTTTTCATACTAATGGATTGGATGATATTTTGTTGTTTTCAGACTAAATCATCAGTTTTTCAGTTTCTTTTTTTTATGTCAGCAGCTGCATAAAACCAAGTATATTAAAAGATTAGAGGAATATTGGGTTTAGAAGTTCTAAAATAGTGCCGTTCATGGTGGAACCTTGTTGCAGTAGCACTGGTCATTTTGCTGCTTTTCCACATTTTTTTTCTGCAAAAGTGAATTTTGCTTTATTTTTATTTTTTTTCCAACCACCTGTTATGATGCCAAATCATGGCAATGTGAGAGCAGCAGATATAGATTCCAAGAGGTCAAATAATATCCAAATTGAGACTCCAAGTCCCAGATGATTTGAAGAGTAGATGTCGTGGATGTAGAGCAGATGCAAAGTGGAGAGAGAAAGAGGAAGTTTTAGTTAGTTTTGTGAAATCTCTCGCAAATAAGATTGGAGCACTAACAGTGGTATGAGTCTTGGCAGAAAAGTAGTATGTGATAGACCAAGACTCCAATGACTCTGCCAGTCTTTCAGATGATATGGGCAGAAACACATCTGAAGAGAACTGGTAAAAGTAAAAGTGATGTAATCTCAGTGCTTGTCAACAACAGATGGTACACCAGGGGCCTGTTCCAGAAAGGATGTTCAACAAACTCCAAGTCAAAAAGCTAACTTGAAGTCTACAAACTCTGAGTTTAGAAACATGAAAAAAAGAACAAACAACAACTTTGAAACAGTTAAAGATGAAGTATAAAACATATTTCAGACAGGTAACTCAAACATAACAGACTCAGCTGTATTCACTTTAGCTGTATTTGCTTTAAAAAAGAAAAGAAAAGAGGAATCGGAAAATCAAAAAGGAAAATGATTCAATGATTCAGTGGAAGCGCTTTTCAGTCAGGCCACTTTTCTCACAGTTCTGCTACTATCCACTTTGTAATGGAACAGAATACACTGATTCACAATGATGAATTGAATTTATGCTAAACAATTGATCTGTGTTCTTCTGGAGTGACCTAACCTATTGTGATAATGATTTTATCACTTGTTTTTACTGATGTGTGCTTACTTGTTTTCAGATTAATGCTAAATTCATAGGAATTACAACTGTCCCTCTATTGTCCAAATTCCTGTTCCAGCTTGTCCTCCACTCTGACAAACTGGTGAACTGATGATCGTTGGACAAATGGCCAATCAGGAGTCTGTATTGGCTATTATTTGCACATTTCTTTCTCAGGTTTAGCCTAGATTTTATAATTACTTTACATTTACTGGGCTTGTCAGAACAACACACAGAATTGTGAATATTTTTAGAAACTGATATAAATGAACCCAGTTGAGCAAAATACCAGTTTGTTTAGCTCAAAGTTGACAACTGTAATACATAAATGCAAAATTTAGTTTGGCCAAAATTAACAAATGCGCTACAAACATAAATAAAAAAGTAAAGCGGAATAAAATTAATTAAAATAAACAGGACTCCTGTTTCAGTGTTAACATGATCAAAGAAAAAAAAAGCAAAAGCAGCTTATAAAGCAGCTGTTAAAGGCCTTTTCAAATCCTTCTTTCTTTCAACATTTTTGTGGTAATCAGGACCTTTTACAGTTGCAAACCAGTCAAGGAGCTTCCAGGATGTGGTACAAGTAAACTCACTGTGACTAGTTTGAACATTGTCTCTTGTACTGGACAGAATAATGTCTCACAAGACACATATAGCTTCAGGACCTATCAGGAGCTTAATTCAACGCTAACACAAATGCGTGAACCCTGGTACACTCAGAATGATGCATCACTGTGACAGTTATGGAGGTTTTAAATGTGCTTCTACTGAAGAATTTCTCTTTTTCCTTTTAGTGTGATGTAGATGATGGACGAGAGTGCATCATTAAAGGGATCTGTATCTACATGGGCAAAGATCCAGAAAACCTTGTGCGAGAATGTGTGGTGACTTTTCTTCTCTTTTCTTTTTTGCTCATCTTCCACAATTTTCTCATTAAAACATATCCTGATCATTTACTAAAGCGATTAAATAATTCTAAACATGGTTTTGTTCTAGTGTGAATTCCTCAATGCCAATAATGTTAAATATGGCGTTGCCTTTTGCCTACTATGGCTTGGTAATTAGGACTCATTTACTTATTCCGTTTTGTCTCCTTCACAGCGCTGACATGGAGATGCCATGGAGGACACCACTGCAAGGATTTATGTTCTCAAAGGACATGCTTGAAGTGATGAACCTGAGGACATCGGCATTGTTCTTGAAGGTATCAAGGTTTTGAAAGATACTGACATTTGTAGCGTTGGCTTTCATTATGCTGTTTTGGACTTGTATATGCCCTGAACCTCAGCTACCCTGCTGACCTCTGCTACACCTTTGAAGTAGTTCAAAAGATTTTCATGGAACTTGATCAAAGTAAACTTTCCAAACAAAGTTTACTTCGATCAAGGACTTTTTGAATATACAAGTCTGAAGATGCAGTCAATGACTGTTAAGGAAATTACTGAAAATACCTTTTGTATATTTTTTGTCAAAAGCTTCAAAATTTGCATGTGTGAATAGTTAATCTACTGTCCTAAGATGACCCTTCAGACCCAAAGAACCTTAAGCCTTGGTGACATCTTGAATAACCTTTATAGAAGAGCTCCTATAAAAGCACTTAACGTTCTCAACGAATCATCATGGTGTCATGAGAACAAGTCATGGCTGGTCTGACCACATAGATGATGTATTTGGTTCCTCAACATACTTTTCTGACGCAAATATGGCATGTCATCATATATATGTATGTATATATATACATGAGTGTGAGTGTGTGTGTGTGTGTGTATGTAAATCATGAAATTCTTCTTTGATGCATCTGATGAGTGGAGCAGAACAAGTTACAAGCAAGTTACAATCATACCACTTCAGAAAAAAAAATACA
>JBAMYA010039810.1:0-15361 GCA_037176975.1 Arrhamphus sclerolepis | reverse complement strand
TGATGTCTGTGCACTGGGCCGATGCTAATGTATTCGAATTTGTGACTTTCCTCCACCAATTTTGAATTCCAAATATCCATTGATAAATGTGTGTCACAATCCATTTTCATTCTGCTCTGTGACCATCGTTGACAGAAGGCTTTGGGTTTGTCCTCTCCCAAATGGCATGTCTCATTCCCTTCCTTTGCTTGTCACAACTAGCTGGCCTTTCATCTTACTTCTCCATCATTTTTTATTTTTTTTGGCATATTCTCAGAAAGGAGCTAAATTGGAAAACGTTAAATGTAAATATTACAACTCTCCCTCAGCCTCAGTTACTGTTTAGAGAGCATACAGAGCAGCAAACATGAGGACAGCAAGCATAATGAGGGAACAATTTGACTTCCAATTAAAAACAGTATTTTAAATTTTACTAAGAGCACACCAGCACAAAAAAACGATTTAGTTTGTGCGCATGCATTTAAATTTTCTAATATTTGAATTGTGGGAAGAAAAAGAAAATAACTCACTATTTTTCAATCCTACAAAATCAGGAAAGAAATTATAATTTACAGTCTCTGAGCAAAAAAAAAAAAAGATTTTTCCCTCATTCTCCTTTTCACCAGACAATTTGTCATACAAATGTCAGCCCGTCATGAAAAGATTTTGTTTATGTGGTGGTTTTCACTATATTTGCTGAAATACTTTATTGCTTTCACATAATTTCACATCACAGTCATTATTGTTGTATCGGATGTATAAATGTTACGGGTGGTTCTCTCCGAAATTTGTTACTGCCACTTTAAGACCAGATGGTGATTTGATGACACTTAAAGGTGCCCTGTGGATCATTTCTGTAAACACATTTCTGCTTTCATGCTTCCATTCACCATTTCAAATCCAAATATATCACACATATCTTTGACTTTTAAGATGCTGAGTGCATTTCATTCCATTCCTTTATATGTGTGTGTGTGTGTGTATCTATGAGGGGGGTGTTTACCTTCCTACATTTAGTCCAGCTCAAAAACAGCTACCCAAGTCCTGCAGAACATAACACTCACACACTCATCCAGGGCTTTTCAGATCTGTGCCTTTCTGGTCTTGCTTAAACTGAATGCAATCTTATTATGTTAAAATTCAGTCCAATTCAGGATAATTCAGTTCATATAATGGCAGTTTGTAAAAACTGGCCTACTCAAGGAAATCAACAGATCACATTTCTCGTCAGATGAAAGCAAAACCACAGATCAAACAAAGCATGAACTTGTGGCCAAAATGTTTTCAGCCCAGGATTCCCGGATTTGTCTCTATTTTACACCACAATCAGACATTGTATGTACATTTCGAGCCAAAACAGTCTGTCTCATCATCAAATGACACTTAAACAATTTGTGAGGAACATGCGGAGTATGTAATGACTACATCTAACACCATACTATGTTGTTGTTTTTTCCACCTCCTTCCTAAGCCTAACTGGGTATTTTGTTTCAAAATCTTATCTTAATACTACATTTTCTAAAGGAGCTGAAAATTTTCTTGCATGAGTCAAATTTAGGTCTTTTAGGGATGAATGTTTTAGAAGCCAGTTACCATCAAATACATAAAAGTATGAAAATGTGGTTCCTTGGAAATGTAACATTCCAACATAATTTCTTAACACCTGAAGATATTATAATTTGAGTTCAGATCTCTCTGTGACCACAGGAAAAAAAATGTTGTTCTGTACACACATTTGTATAACTTACTAGAAATCTCAAGGGCATTAAACCCCACTCAGTACCTGAGTTTATCTCCTGACAACAGCAAATGACCCAGACTGGAAAAGACTTGATCCATCTCTGCTTATCTTGCTCGGATTCTCAAGATATAATCAGCATTAGTCATTACAAGTGTCCCCCATTTTTTAACTGTCTTTATCTTTAGTCAAAAAGACTACTAACACCAAGTCAAAAGCATGAGCACACCACTCTCCTGGATGACGATCTCTGTTCATAGAAGGTCAGAAATAGAAACTATACTCTGCTTGTATATTCACAGAGAGGTAAATTAAGCTGAGTCCATTGTAAAGTATGACTTTAGCAGTGAAAGCAATGCATCTTAAACAAGGAGAGCTGGATTGCTCTGGTAGCAGCAGTGCTGAGTGGTTCAGTGATGGATTTTTGGATGCATGTCAGGATCCCTGAAAGCCAGCAGCTGATGTAAGGTCTTACGTCCTGTGCTTAATCTGAAGGTCGGAGGGGGGTGGGGGTGGCTGTGCAGTTGCCTGGGGGTGGGGGGGTTACATAGTTTATGAGCTGTATCAGTCATAAAAGCCATGGGAGAAGAAAGCTTCTAACAAAAATACTCCACCCAAAGAGGCAATGTTAATAAACCCGGTAATGGGCAGCCAGACTCTACACAAAGCAAACTCAAAGTGTTTTTTAAAAAAAAGCATTAAGATAAAAATAACAGAAAAAAAAATAGTAAAAACAGGACAAGAATGCAAATAAAATCCATAATGAAGCAACAAAAAAAAATTGATCTGGACAAAACTAATAAAACAAATCTTAAATAAGTGTTGTTGTTTTTTTGTTGTTTTTTTTGAAAGTGCAGTAATAGGTGCAACAAACAGAAATAATTAAACAAGGGCATTAGAAAACAACAGTTTAACTTTAAAAGTGTCTAGAGATCGGGCACATTTAATATCAGGAAGTTTACTTTTGTGTACATCAGCTAAATGCACTTTTGCCTTATTTTCATTCTAACTTGTGGTTCTACCAGCTGACTGCCCTCTAAAGATCTCAGTGCCCTACTTGATTTATGTCCTCCAGTAAGATGAGTAATGTGTTTTGGTCCCATATTAATTTCAAACTAATAGCAATACTTACACATTACAGAAGTAATGTCTGCTGGAGATAAAAAGCATGGATGAGCTACTCTAAATTATCTCTTGGCATGAGATATCTGACCCTGGATATTTGTTTGAGGCAATACAAAGCTGTCTTTGTTACAGCAGGTCTAAGCCACATTGTTGTCATATAGGATTTGACTGAGAGGAAGCGTGTAGATGTTGAATTACAGTGGTCCGAAAATTGACCCTTGAGGGACTCCACAGGTCATGGAAATAAACTTGTGTGTATGCTCACCCATGGAAAGAACAAAGCTGCTGCCTTTCATGTGTGATTGAACAAACTGATAACCCCACCCTGTTTTCCAGTCTGTCAAAAAAGTTTTTGTGGTCAACAGTGTTGAATGATGAACTAAATTCGAACAGCAGCAGGACAGATGTTTTACCTTAATCAGTGTTCAGTTAAACATAATTTAATTTTCAATCAAAGTTTTTTTGGTCCTATGATTTTGTCTGAAGCTTCACATCTTTTTAAGAGGTCATTCGTGTATAAGACAATGTTCAGCTGAATCAATTAATATTTTGTCCAGTAAAGTGAAGATTAGAGATTTGCCTGTAATTGTCTAATACACAAGGATCCAAGCTTCTTTTTTTTTTCTTCAGAGGGAGCTTGACAGCTGCAATTTTGAGAGATGTGGGAAAAGTGCCTGATAACAGCAATGCCCTGGCAATTTTCAGCACATCTGTTTCTAGAGAAGCAAAAATTGTTTTTAAGAACATGGTTGGCAAGGTGTCTAAACAGCATGTTAAAAAATCTGTTCACACTGTGCTGAGATTTTAGGAAAGAAAATTAAACTCTTCAATGGCTGCAATGAAAACATAACATCATTAAAGTGAAAGTAGCATAGAAAACACATCTGTTAGGAAACTTCATTTATCAATACCATTGCACACAACTTTTATCTTAAATTATTCCAGCAGATGAGACACTAGATGGGAGGTTAAAATAAAGCCTTGTACATTGAATAAATTACCAGAGTTACAATAATATAACATGCATTGATTCTAAACAAGGGTTAAAAAAAAAAAAAAACTTTCCAAATGGAGGATAGTGAGTCATATTTAAAATGGCAGCTCTTGGTGAAACTGGCAAGTGAGGCTAACAAGCCATTGAATACTTTGATCAAAAGCCTTTAGATGTCAGAGCACTCTTGAACTTGAAAGTTGCTTGTTTGTTTTAGATTTCAGAGGCTGTCGCTTTTATATGCACATAAAAGACAAAGCAAATGGCACTGTGTACTGGGGTGAGTAATGCCAATGATTTTGTAAGTGAGCTTGTAATAGACCCCTTTCACTGGCTAAATCATGCAAGAGGTTAAATGCGGATGTTTAACAAGTAAGGCAGTCAGTCTTTAACATGTAATAAGCATTGCTTTGGTTATAAGGAGTGATGCCTTCCGTGTAGGTGATCTGGTTCAAACACAGTGAGCAAAGGCAGACAGAAAAGGATCAGTCCTCAGGGGTAGAGGAGACTGCTAATTGGACAGGCAGAACTGGAGCAGTGTCTTGTCAGCATACTGCCACACCATTTCTCTATGCTAGAACTCAGGTGAAGAGGTCAGTGCCTCAGAAGCTTGAAGTCCAAAGCTCATAAACTTACTGTAATCACCAATTCAAAGTGCCAATTTCTGTACTTGCATTGCAGAGTAGAACAGACTCAATTACCATTGAGGAGTCAGCAAAGGATATATACTTGTAACTGGAGGCTCTATACCTGCTGAAGTCAATGACTGATCTGGCCACTGACAAACTGGCCCTGGTAACTAAGAGGGGAGGGGTAGAAAATGAGAAAGTGACCAGTCATGCATCTTACACATTACAAAGCACAGGCTGGCAATTTGCTTTCCACGGCTGAAAGCCCCAGTTCCCAGACTGATCATTATTGTCTTCCCCTGTCTCACGGAAATTCCCAACGACATCATCTTAGGTCATTGTATTCCTTATCCCCTGAATGACTGAGCTCATGAATGGCTAAAACGTAGTGGATGCTAGGGTTTAGCTTTGTTTAGTGGGTTTTGGTCTTTCTTGTTTTGTCTTCCTAAGTCTCTGTCTGTTTAGGTTACCGTTACCTTTACTTCCTGCATTACTTTGAAGGTTATATTCTGTTTGACTGTCCTTGGCCTCATCTCCCTGATGTTTTGCACCTGTGTCTCATCAGCCCCAGAGTGCATATATTTTATATAGTCCTGTTCTGTGGATATTTTTTGACCCTCGTCCAGAGGATTGCAATTTAAGAACACTCTGTTGGATTACTCCTGCCCCCTGCTCTCCATTTGGGTGCTAACCCGGAAAACCTTGGTGGGAGTTCTTTATACCAAACACAGAATGATAACTGGTACAGACGATTACAAATTTTTACCACTTAGGAGCACCATCAGCCAGTGGTACTTGGAAATACCTCTTCAGGACCATTACTTTTTTATTTGACCTAACCATCTTCATCACTACAATCATCGAATCAAATTATTGAAAGAACGATCAGATAGTAATACAATTTGCTTTATTTTTTATTTTATTTATTTTCCCCAAAACAAAATTTCCTTAGTCATTTCAGCTACCAGTGTGCTCCAGTATACATCTTCTAGTACTAATACGAGTCCACCTGGCTTACTTTATTCATTTTATTACTGGACACCTAATAAGGATGTTGCTTAATGGACTTGAATGGAAGGAATGGCCTTCCCCATACCTACATTATCACTTCTCCTCAGCACTTAATTCTCATCAAACACTGCTGAAGCTTCTGTTAAGTGCAACTGAGCATTAGATGGAGACAGACAGAGATCCTTTGGATCTACATCTGATTTAGATTCAATCTGTGCAGCCAACAGCTGTCACTGTGTGGTCAAATGACACATTCTAATATGAGTGAACAATGTAATGATGAATATGTTGCTTGGTGTGCAACAACTTAAGATGCCTTGAAGAGAAGAGCTCCACTTCACAGAAGAAAAGCAAGGAATTACTCAAGTAGAGGGAGCAGGCCCGGGCAGATCAATTACTTCTAGGTCTGTCTCCACTGTCTGCTGCAACATGAAAACTGTGTGAGCAGTCAATCGCGGCAGCAAATTCTGTAGTATGCTCAAAGAATCACCTGCTGCTCTGGTTTGTTTTTCATCCCGCTTACAGTGTTGTTGTGAAGCTGCCAAACTGGCAAGACTCAATGGCCATTTAATTCTGATAGATCATCATTTCATGAAGCCCCAACTACAGATGTTCTGTACTTCACACAGGAAACAATATGAATACTCTTCTTGCACTGATGTGTGAAATGTGACTCCTCTTCTAGAAATACCAAAAATATATGTTCTCCCCAAATCTTGACTAAATGTATAAAATAACTTAATTTCATTTAAGTATACTTCCCACACTTTGATGATCTGTTTGCTATGTAGACTGATAGGCACAGTTTCTGATTATGCAGATTTATGAAATCCCTTATTTATGGATGAGTTACTTTCATTCTACCCCAAATCAAAATATGTATATGATGATGCTGCAGACACTATTAACCCACGGCAGTACTTTTTTTTTTCTTTTTTCTTTTTTTTTTATCAGTTTCATCTTTTCATTCCAAAATTGTTTATCAGAAAAATGTAGTACTTATGAGGAAGTAAGAGAAAATAATTATGTAATTGCAAACAGGTGATGTTAGTTTTTGAAAGGAATTCCAGGAATTCCTGAATTCCAGTGTATAAAAGGCAAAGATGCAAGACTAAGCAGGGTACCTGTGATCTCCAATCCCTCAGAAGGCTGCATTAAGAAATGCCATTCATCATTAGCCAATAAAACCACATGGGAAAGAGACTTGGGAAACATTTGTAGAGCAATATAATATGGAGCTGCATTCACAAGTGCCACTGAAACCTCATGTTAAACTTGACCAGAAGCAGCAGGAAGAGATGGACCATCCCATATACACAGTGAAAAATGTCTTGTGATCAGACAAATCAGTATTTTAGCTCTATTTTGGAGTAACTGGGCACTGTGTGCTCCAGAAAAATGATGTAAAGGGCACATCTTGTTCGTTTTATTTTAGATACAATCTGGTGGGGGGTTTTTCATTACGCAATCATTAAGCGCATGGCAATAGCTCTAAGATTGGGGTCATCCCTGGGGCCTGTATCATGAAGCAGGATTAAATTTTCCTGGGTTACTCAGACCTTTCCAGTTCACCTTACCCTAACAAACCCAGTCAGGATAATCGGTATCACGACGCTGTCTATCAACTCAAGAACTCAACCCAGGTTTGTCTTATGAAGGCCTGCAAATGCACATGTTTAAAGGGTAGGTTTCGAAGTAGTGAATCAATCACAATCATGAGCGCCATGAGTGTCATAGGAGGAAAAGAGAGAGCGCCGTACTTCACTTTAAAGCCGGGGAACAGCGACTCATACTGATAAAATACAAAGAAGAAAAAGACAACTTACGGCAGAAATCTAACACTGTTGCTGCTGCCAGAAGGAGGCAAAATGCCTGGCAACGCATAACAGGCAGTATAAATGCATAAGTTGCACATACATCTGATACTGATCACAGCCTTGAATCCCATGAAATCAATGTGTTTTGCTAATGAATACAATGTATGACAATTAGTCATTAAGTCATCTTCCCCAGAAGCAATCAGTCGGGGGTGTCAAGGACGTGGGTGATTAAAAATAAACATAAAAATATCATTGCATCCAGTAAGTTGGTCCTTTGACTATAACATCAGGCTGGAATAAAGCCTAAAGCCTTGGCCACTATTAAATCATATCCATAATCCAAGTTAGTGGCCTGAAGACGGTTAGATACTTCATTCATCCCAAAGGGAAGTTCACAATGAAGAAAATGAAATGAATAAAATCCATCCAGATATTGAGCTGTGGAAGAAAGTAGTGGGCCGATGCTTGTAAACTTAAAGTATAACATTTTACAAAAGCAAAATATAACTGCAGGGCCTGGAACCAAATCCGCTACCTTCAGGTTGGCAAACTGTTGCTCAGTCTTTGGAGCTACAGACTCCTGTTATGTAAGAAATATCAAAACTCGGCTTATCGTATCTTTCACCTTGCATTGTGAACTTCCCTTTGGGATGATTATCAGCCAAAATCTGGGTGATATTTTTTCCAATGAGCAAACACTCTCCATGTGACGTCTTGCTGATAAAACTTTTTACATCTTGCAGATGTATGCCAGATGTATGTGTGCTATCCAATGACTGTATATAATAATATAGTGCTCTCTGGGAGAGAACATCATTTTCCCCGAAAAGCTGATTGGCCAGTGGGTGGAGCTTTATCTAGGATTGGTTTCAATCCTGAGAGTTACCCTGCTACGGACCAGGTTAGCCATTCAGTGTATGTTACCCCAGTGATGAACCTTGATAAGCGATTACCCAGTTTTGTGATACTGAAAACCCAGAGTTAACCCTGAAGTTACCTTGCTAAAGCAAAATCGAGCTTCATGATACAGGCCCCTGGTCAAAGTTCTGGTTTTTGGTTTGGTATCTGCCTTGTTATCTGCCTTGTTTTGGATTTTGTTGTTCTGCTTCCTTTGGATTTTTTCACCACCACCTTAATTTTTAAAGAGTCCCATTTTCTGGATTATTCCTGCCTCCTGACTGTCCCTTCCTGCATTTGAATCCTCACCTCACACCAGAACCCTGATAGGTATGTGATCTTACCAGTATCTTTGGTAAAGGTAATTTGCACCTTTCTGAAGGAATTATTGCTGAAAACTATCCAGAGATTTCAGGTCAGCATATGCTGCCTTCAAGAAAACAGGGGTGTTCATGCATTTTTCAAGAAGAAGATGTAATACCACAAACTGCACATACTACAAAGGCATGGATGAGGAGGAAGAGGTTACGCTTACAAGTCTGGTCTTCCTGAAATACTGACCCATTCCTTATAGTCAATCAAAACAATTTGACGATGGCAATACTGTTGCATTCCTAAGGACATATTTACAGAAAGAAAGGAACAAACTTTTGGGGGAGAATTTATTGAATGCCTTAAATGCAAAATAGGATGTTTATTATCAAATGAAATTAAGTTGACTAGAAAAAAACTTGATGTTTCAATTTGCATTTAGGATATTTTCCTTTTTCTGTATTTGGGGTTGTAACTGCAATTCATTTTCACAATATAACACTATGAAAATAAAAGAATACATAGATTCCTACGAATATGTATGGTTCAAACCTTAGAAATTTGTTTTAACACTGAACACTTAAAGTCCATGAGCTGGAAATCAATGAGATGTGTACGATATCATTGAAACTTTGACAGGTGGAGAGCACCTGCAGTGAGAGTGAGTGTCTCTTGCATCCCCTGTAGGACACAGGAAGCTTTGCTGTTTCTCTGAACTCAGTATGTTCCTGGTGGCTCAGCTGCAGCACTACTGTGCAGTCAAAGAGGCCGTTTCACAGTTAAAGTTAAAGGACAGCCACCCACGACTTTCTCAGATGGGGAATAAGATCACTTTCTACCCAGTGGAAAAACTGAGCTAGAGTTTGACTAGCAAGACATCGCGTGGCACGTGCATGGTGTCACATACAGTATGATGGCACCATCTGTTGTGTGTCATTTCAAAAGAGGCCCCAAATGCAAGGCACAGGCAGCAGGCTGCAAAAACTGAGAGTTCTAACAGTTCTAACAATATAATATTAACAACAACAATAATAATAATAGCTTAACTGTAAATTTAGTGGGATATAATGTTATATTATCTACCTTTAACTGTGGCTGAAACAGTTATAAAGCTAACACATTGGTAACATCTGTCTCGCCCAGGTCCCAGATTGAGAGATTATGGTGTAGTCGGATCTATCACATAATCAGTCAACATTTCTGGCACATTCTTCTCCCCCAGTTCTTTGCAGAAAGACAGAATTAACTAGCCAAATTGAAATAAATGACTTAAACGTGTAAGATACAAAGAGCTATTATCTTTACAAAAGGCAGTCTCTCTTGCATTCTACCAACATGCATTTGTAAGTGTTCCTGCCTTACGTGAAATGCACATTAATAATGGATTACTCTCATACATCACAGAATAGCCTCAAACACTACTTTAACATAAGTTAATTCACTAACATGCTTGGGTGTTATCTTAGTGTTGTTATTTGTGTGTGCACTTTATACGTTAATTATCTGTCAGGAGTGAATGAATAACAAATCATGGATTCAGCTATCAGTTGCACTTCTTGACCTCATGTTTCCTCAATCAAGAGTACATCCTCTTCAGACTTCCCTCTTCTTTGCAAGTACTCAATCCACCTTGCACCTCCTGTGTGTCACACACAGGCACAAATGACTGTTATATATAACGGGCGCTTGATCAAGCTGAATGAGCTTCTAGTGGCCAACGAGCTTCAGGGTGTTCGGGGCTGCTTCCCACAGTTGCAAATAAGCTATAATTCACCAGTCCCTGTGGTGGCCTTGACTTTATTGATTTAAGTCCACATTGTGTTTGTTGATACTCTGGAAGTAGACTAGTGCCCATCCTAGTAATGAGTTTGTGAGCTGTAAACTAAGTCAACCATGACTACCATTATTCCAGGTTCAGGGCCAATGAATGTGCTCAATATACCCATATTTAACTTGTTAAGGGTCAGGGCAGTAAACATCACCTAACTTGACTTCTTTTTTTAAACTCTATTAATTACTGGTGCTTTCGTAAATTTTTATTATATTCAGCACATTCATTATTACTTAGGCTACAAACTAAGCCCCATATTTAGTGTTTCTGCATTTGTCATGCTTTCCATTTTTTCATGATAAATAACTGGAGCTGAAACTAAGAGGTCCACAGCAAAGAGTCAGCATCTTTATAAAAGGATGAACCATGAAGAAACTATAAACAGAGGTCACCTTTAGACATTTACATGTATATTTACTCATCTTGCAGATGGTTTTATCCAAAGCAGCTAACAAGCCCGAATGTATTTTTATCGTACATGCCCCTTAGTAGCTTTCATTTGAAATAATGAAGTACTGATTGTTACAGCACTATTCAGTGTGTTTATACTATTTATCCAAATAAAGTTCTTTTGTCCTGGAAGCCATGCCCAGTTACTGCTATGAACAGTTAGTCCAACAGAGATGCTAATAATCTTACAATAAAGAAATAAACATAATTAAAGAGTTTCTGAACACATCTTCTCTTATATAGAAGAGAAGAGTTGAGCTGTCAACTGATGACTACCTGGTGGTGAGCTGGATCAGGCGTCAGGGGAGCATGTCAGAACTGGTAAGCCTAAATATGTTGGGAGGGTTTGCTGGGAACATCTGGCAGAGTTACCTGTCAAAACAATCTTCAGCATCCACCTCTGCCAGCTTCAGTCGCCTCCTGGTGGAGGTGGTGGATGTTGACTCTAAATGGGCCTTGCTCCATGCAACAAGGTCATTGGTGCCTGCTTTGGTGGAAACCCTCAAACCCAGTGGTGGACACACCGGTTGAGAGAGGCCACCTGGTTGAAGAAGGAGTCCTGTTAAGCGTGGTTAGCTTGTGGGGCTATGGAAGCAGCTGACAAGTACGGATAGACCAAGCAGGCTGCGGTAGCAAGCGAGACATCACTACTGTCTATAGACACACAAATGCAATAATTCCAGACTCAATCTCTCTGCCACTTTCTCCCAAGCTTTATTTATGAGATTTGTGTTTCTGTGTGACCACAAAGCCTGCGATTACAATTTTTTCCTCCATTTACCTGTAATGTTGGTCTGATCATAGAGGATGTGAGCTGATAAAGACCCCATACTCCACATACTACTGCACTAACTAGCACTTTATGTCCAGACACAACTTGATTGACTGACATACACCTTGATGCCAGTTTCACTGAAAGCTTAACATTTCTCAACTTTTGCCAGAAGTCTCAGACCTGCCCACACACACGCAACCATGTGACAATCTGGTGATGGACACTGGAGGTGTATTCACAGGTAGCTGGACTCTGAACTCCCTTAGAGATAGGGTGAGAACCTCAATCATCTGGAGGGCACTCCTCCACATTGAGAAGAGCCAGTAGAAGTGGTTCAGGTATCTGGTGAGGATGCCTCCCTGGAGAGGTTTTTCAGGTGTGTCCATCCAAGCAGAGCCCCTGGGGAAGACCCAGGACATGCTCTGTGTCTCTCAGCTGGCTTGGGAATGCTTCTCCATTCCCCCATACTGTGGACAAGGAGATCTGGGCCTCTTTGCTCAAGATGCCAACCCCAATGGATGGATGAATGGATGGATCTAAATATCATAACATTGTGATCTCAGACCACAGCCCTGGTACTATAGGTAACACTTAATCCATGTCTCCTTAATGATAAAATATTTCTTGAGAAATGCTCATAATGATAAAAAAGAAAAATGCTTCAATAAAGGACCATTTAACTTTAAACAATACTGGAGATGTCTCAAACACGACTCTGTGTGTAGCTCTTAGGGTCGTTAGAAGTTTTGAAGCAGCGCAAAAAAGAAAAAGAGAGGGAGAGAGACAAAGGTTAGATATAGATCCACAGATTACTTTGCTTGAAAAAAAAGTATTGAGAAGCTCCATCCTCATCTTTATTGAAGGCGATTACAAATCCAAAACATGAATATAATAATATTCTTTCTCAACAAAATTATTTTTTTACTGCTGAAATTAAGACAAACAGTTTGAATGGAGGAATAAACCTGGCTCTTTTCTGGTCTGGTCATTTACAAAATTTTAAATCTGAGCTTTCTTTTTACAGACCCTGTTGAAATAAACAAGTGCTTCAGGAATTATTACGGGCTCTGATATCACAATCAAAAAAGCTCCATCACAAAGTGCAGCTGATTCTACTCCACACTAACATCACGCTGTACCGCACACAGATACTATATGCAGGACTGGTCCAGGCACACCCATCAGGCAGCAGTGATTTAGATGCTACCATGAGCAATGGAGAAAGTTGTACAGATGCAGGAAAATTGGTGCTCAGTTCAGTTTGTTGTTTTTGCGTTTTGTTTTACTTTTTACTTTTTGGAGTTCACTGTAGTCTTTGACATTGTGGACTTTTTTCCCTTGTAACCATCCTAAAAAAAAATTGAGCGTTGATGATGAGCACAAAACATCTCACCATCTGGTGGACAGGTGATGATTTGGGCTTGTTTTCCAGCCACAGGAACTGGACAGCTTGCATTCATTGAGTCGACTATGAACTCCTCCTAAGTACTCTAGAATGAAATGTAAGGACCATCTGCTAAAGCTAAAGCTTGGCCAGAAACGGGTCATGGAACAGGACAATGATCCGAAGCAAACTGGGATATCTACAACAGAAGAAATGAAAAAGAGAATAATCAAATTGTTCCATTGACCCAGTCAAAGTCCATTCCTCCATCTGATTGAAATAGTATGGCAGGCTCATTAGAGTGCCAATGAACTCAATGAACTGAAATAGAGTTATAAAGAAGAATGGACAAAAATTCCTCCAAAAATATGAAAGACTGATAGTGCAGCACAGAAAAAGAATATGTAAGAATAAGTTATTGTTCTTAACATACATATATATATCCATCCATCCATCATCTATACCTGCTATTTCCTGTGCAGGGTCACGGGGGTCTGCTGGAGTCTATCCCAGCTTACTTTGGGCAAAAGGCAGGGGTACACCCTGGACAGGATGCCAGTCCATTGGAGGGCCACATACATACAACCATTCACACCTAAGGGCAACTTTATGAACACCAATTAACTTATCAAGCATGTCTTTGGACTGTGGGAGGAAGCTGGAGTACCTGGTGAGAACCAATGCAAGCATGGGGAGAACATGCAAACTCCACACAGAAGGAGGCTTGAACCAGGAACCTTCTTGCTGTGAGGCAGCAGTGCTAACCACCATGCCACCGTGCTGCCCATATTTATATATATATATATATGTATACATATACATATATATATATATATATAGATATAGATAGAGAGAGAGAGAGAGAGAGAGAGATACATACATACATACACTTACATACACATATATGTGTGTGTGTGTATAAATGCAATTTGCATAAGTGCAAGTGATAGTGATTGTATCCTTGTAACCAGCCCTCTTTGACCATCTAACCTAACACATTTTAATAACTCAAATAGCCCTGATTTTGTCAGAGAGGACTAGAATCACTGACAGTGGAACATGAAAGGACAGGACAAATAAACACAAGAGACATAAGACAGTGTTGAATGTGATGTGTGGTGTTTGTGGTGTACTGTGTTGTGTGTGTAAAATGCTTTGGAGCTGTAGGAGTACAGCTCAAAAACGCTATATAAGTGTATACTATTTACCATTTAAATAGATGAATGAATGAATGAATGAATGGTTTGTGTTGTGATCTCGCATCCACCAGAAATAAAGCAGCCCAGCAGTCAGAAATGAAGCAGTGATGTTGAACTTCACTGCTACTGACCACAACCAGTGTAACAGCTGGATCACAGCTGGTGCTGGTATGTTGGACCAGTGTCATGTACCTCTACCATGCAGCCCCGCCAGCAACAAACCTTTCCAAGGCAAAGAGCTGGGGATCCCCTCATGGGGATCCAGTTCTTAAACATTCTGGCGGGTCTTGATGGATGAGCAGTAGTGGGTTGGAGCAATCCAAGTATGCTTGCTGCAGCCCCCCACCACAGCAAAACTACCCCCAGTGACATCACCATCACCAGCTCCCAGCCCCCTTACCAAAGTCCACTGAGAGCTGAGCTCAAACGCTCAGTGAGACAAACCAGGAGGGATGCTGAGGAGGAGAGCAGGGAGATGGAAACAGCCACCAAGGGCACCACACCCATCCCCAGCCATATAAAGCAGGACCATGCCCCAGTTGCCTCAAGACCCTAATCCTAAATGTTTGTCACACTGCTAAAGGCTGTTCTACAGACTGTTGAATCACGGGATGTACTTGGCTTTATACACACTGCTCTGCAGTTTTCAATTCGTCTTTGTTAGATAAATAATGGCACTCTATGTCAGTTGTAGTTGTTCATCCAGGGTTGTATTTATATAATTTCTGGAAGAGAGTAGATGCTTTTCAATGATATCTTTCATGTTATTCTACAAAACTGAGAGAGGGTGAATTATTTTTTTCTTTTTGCAAACCTTGATATAAGTGGTTTCTGTAATTTTTTTTATATAATTGTTGTTTGCATGTAACAAGTTAATCAACACTAGTCTGTTTTTGAAGCAGCACTACAAGTTAAGTCTCTTTTACAGAACTGTCCAAGATTTATTCTTGTTTTGTCTTTTTTTTTTAAATATTTTTTTCCCCCATTTTTTCCACCCAGTGCACAGTACCTACAGTATGTTGTAGTCCTGAGCATTGCACTCCCACTGCTGACCCCGAGCTCAAGTCTCCTTCTCTACTTGAGGAGTGAGCAGGCCCTTCTTTACACCTGGAGATAGGAGATTCCCCAGCTGGATGTGGCACGTGGAAGGATCATGTTATTCCAGCTGGATCCTCCCTGCTCTCTCAGGCACCCTGGCCAGCCAGGGGAGGCAATGTGAA
>JBAMYA010039779.1:0-15362 GCA_037176975.1 Arrhamphus sclerolepis | reverse complement strand
TACACCGTGTTGGGGGCGGTGGGCATTTGGTTGGACGAGGAGACAGTGAGAGCTCACCTGCCAGAGGTGTTTAAGGATTTCTCTGACACCCAAATCATTTTAGACTGTACTGAACTCCGTTGCCAAACACCAAACTCCCTTCTCCTTCAGAGTGAGGTGTTTACAAGTTACAAATCACACTGTACCTTCAAAGGGTTGATTGGGATGGCTCCTCATGGAGCAGTGACATTCGTGTCACCTCTCTATGAAGGTGGCATCAGTGACAGGGAGATTCTGAAACAGTCTTGTATTGTACCTCTCTTAAACCCCGCTCTGGCCATTATGGTTGACAAGGGTTTCCTTGTGGAAGACTGTGTGCCCTGCAAAGTCTACATACCATCCTTATCAAAGAGAGCACAACTGTCAGGGCCAGAGGTTACAAAGACTCAGTCTATTGCCAGACTTAGGCTCCACGTTGAACGCCTCATCCGCAGAGTGAAAGAACATAAAATATTTAGTCTAGAAATCCCCCTTTTACTCACAGGCAGCATCAATCAACTTTACGCAGTCTTTTGGTAAACAGTCAGAAAACCCTTGCTTAAAGCCTGGGCAGGCACTCAGTAACTCTGAAAGACAGATGCAATGCATTGTAAATAAAGGTTGTATTTTTTGTCATAATTGGGACAGATTTATTTGTACTTATATTAAATTTACTTATTTATACTTACTTTCTTTGGGACATGTAACTGGAAAAATAGGCTGTGATGTCAAAGTATGTAACTGATTGAATGCAATTTTTTACTTTTTCCACATGTTATAAACATTAATTCAATGAGATTGTAAATATACAGAAAATAGATTATGAATGAAATATGTTACATAATACAAAATTAAATACATTTGAAACAATAAATTTGTTCAAACAAAATACATTGTCATTGCATTTATTTCATTACATGCACATGGACAGGTATTTGGGCATGTACGTGTAAAAGAAAAACAAATCAGTCTTATTTTTCATCTCCCTGAGTACAGCAGCATCTTTGTAAATACGTTGCACGAACATATCATCATGGGCAGGGATGACAAAATCACACCACTGCATACCGGTGATGAGCAATTGTCCTTGAACTTGCCAGTACTAGCGGTGGCTCTCTTTCAGCTTATGTGCTCCATTGTCAGGGCTCAGAAATTTGCAGTCTACGTAACTCGGAGCATTTGGGCCTGTAATTTCTACAAGGCCAAATGATGGTCCTTCAAGTGGATCAAATACGAACCCATAAGGCGAGACACCCAGCCAAGGTGCATCTGGATGCACAACAAACCCACACTTGGTCAGGTTCAGGTTTTTAGAACTCCATAGTCCTTTAATGCACCCCTCTCCATTTCTATTCCCCTTTTCATTAGTGTAGTCTGTCTCGTCCCCCTAATCATCCTGTCAGCCAGATTTTCTGCTGTACCTGACCTTACCTCCCTGAAACGTGAAGCAGCCTCTCCCTCCTCAGTGAGTGCCACTCAGGTGTTGCACTTTGGTTTCTGGTTGCCTCCTCAATCATGTGGTACTGAGTTGAGGTCACAATCAGGGATCTTATATGCAGGTATTGTTGGTGTTTTGGCACGAATGAACACTGTGGGTTGCAGATGGTAACCCTCAGGCGGCAAGCTAGGAAATGGAGGTGCATCTTCATGGACGACAACACTGTCAGGTGGAGGGTGTTGATAAGACAGCACACTGCCCGGTTGGACCAAAGATGGAATCGACAAGTGACTTGTCAGCTGAAATGTTCATTTGGCAGATGAGGGAGACACATTCTGCAGCCACTTCAGTCTAGGGAGGTCCAGGGTTGAGGGTGGACAGGACCAGGAGTTCACCTCTGTAACTCCTGGTAAAGTTTAGTTCTGAAACAACATCATGAGGCATTCAATAAGATAAGATAAACTTTAGAGGGGGAAATTCAAGCATTTTACAACACATTGTACTCCAGTAAACAGTCTGTGAATCGCGTAATGTTATCTAAAATGAACATGGTACATAATCAGGTAATTAATACTAAATTATTTACAGCAAATTGTAGTCTGCCTATATACATGATGTATTACACACCTAATTCCACTGGCTGTAGCACCTGGTTTGGCCTTTCTGACAACCATGGTGTCAACAGGTCCTGGCTTCACTCCCTATTAAATGAAAGTTGGTGTTAGGAGAAAATTTACAAGTAAAGACTGATTTAAGTGTTAGTTCATTCAAGTGATACAAACCATTGATCGGGGTTTATGCCACTTCTGTTCAGTTTGTGTACAAGCAAGGACTGGAGGTACGGCTGACATTTCACTTTCAGAGTAATGGGCTGTTTGATAGAACAAAGCAACCAAGTGGTTGCACATTTCACATCCAGCTACACAGAAACACTGGCTGTGAGTCACGTAACATCACCTGAAATACAGAGGCAAAGTTGAACAGATTTTTAAAAGATATTGTTAGCAAGCAAGAGCAACAGGAGCAAAATTACCCTCCTACTGTTGTTAGTGGTGCAAGCTGCTAGTTTAGTATAGTATATTGTTGTGCATGAACTTGTCAAACTATAACATAAGTTCATGCACAACCATATTATAATATAGTTATGCATGAACTTGCTAAAATATAATATTAGTTTTCATGGACTTGTTCAACTACAATACAATGCAAGAAGCCAACATCGAACAAAGAAGCCACTAAGAAGAACAGTGCAGGATCTTCTGCGACGGCCTCTTGCTGAGGGTCAGAAGGTAAACTTGATAGGTAAGAAGTAAAGAAGACAAGCCACAGGATAGTGTTTCCTGAAACCTTTGGAGCCCTTTTTTTTTTTTTAAGCGAAATCATTTAAGGAAATGCTGAAAAGATGCAACACCACAAAAGCTAGCAAGCAAAAGCCAACATTTATAGCAATATGTTAATAGCTTAATTTAAGATACAAATTTCCTCTTGCACTGGTAATATTTTCCATTTTCTTTTCCTCACACTGTTGTTTATGTAGTATTTTCATAGACTTTTTTCTTTTCTGATCAGTTTGTCATATCAAAATGTGTTTGTTTTTTGTGGTGTGCATTGTCATAAAGTTACTGTTTTTTTCAAATCTTTTAAAAACAAAGAGAGGTGGCCCGAAGAGTTTCTTTAAGTTGCGTTTGTGCAATCTCTTATATTAACTGTTGCAACGAGGGGCTATAAAAGGTTTTGGGAAACACTACCCTGATTTGAGTTAGAATATGCAGTTTGAAGAAAGCCGAGTGAATGAAGTTTGACGTGCATTTGCGGCCATAATGTAAGGTAAAATCACGACTTCTCAAAATGTTAATGAAATGTGAAACTCCCATTTGTTTACTACAGCCAACGCAAAGCTAATTTTAATAACTACTCTGGAACTGCATTTGGCGACCAACTTTTATGAAGCAAA
Source organism: Arrhamphus sclerolepis (assembly GCA_037176975.1). Classification (NCBI taxonomy): domain Eukaryota; kingdom Metazoa; phylum Chordata; class Actinopteri; order Beloniformes; family Hemiramphidae; genus Arrhamphus; species Arrhamphus sclerolepis. The sequence continues at coordinate 11,952 of JBAMYA010039779.1, read as the reverse complement.
GCTTCAAATGTAAGTCATAAAACCAAGGGATGTACTTGTGCTACACAAACCTTTGAAACATTTTCAACAGAACTTTGAACAGTGTCATTTTAACTCGTCCTGCTCTTAGCTGATGTGGCGCCTCTGCTTTCTTCATCGAGTGGTAGCAGCGAGCTCTCAGTGAGTTCATTTTCCCGACTTTTGTTAAAAACACAAACATTAAAAAACAGTGACATATCTAACATTACACTTTATAACATGAGTCAGAAAAGATGACAGCCACAGCAACTTCAGGCTAGCAAGGCGTTAGCAACTTACCTTCATAATCACACAGATACGACGACATAAAACTTGAAACCTTTTTCAAGTTTAGACGTGGGCGTCTTGCTGGCTGATCGGACAATCCAACGCACATCCTTAATGTTGACTTTTGGCAACTTTAAAAGGCAACGTGTGAATTTCTTCTCAAACTCCGCCATGAACAGCTGCTGTTGTCTGCGCTGTGAACGCCGACCGGAATTAAGATTGCATCCTCAACCGAGACAAGCATAGAGCCTGTTTAATGTACAAGCACCGGCTGGTCACTACTGCCAGAAAAGGTGTAGAATTTTTAATGGTATGCACATTGTATTATTGTACAATTTTGCATTATTTCACACCAGTTTCAATGTTTCTCAAGCTTCATGTTGCTGTGAAGGCATTTTCAGCCAGTAGTGCTGCACATTTGTTCCCTGTCCTTGTTTAAAATTGGAACAGGACCAAACTTCTTCCATGATCTACACCTTTTCTGGCAGTCGTGGCCAGTCAGTGCTTTTACATTAAATTCAGGGCGGACAAAGAAAGCTGTGTTTGTAACAGCTACCAGCCATCCTTGACATGAGCCAACGTTAAATGATCTCTATTTTTCCAGAAAAGCTCCAATTTTAAAAGCATTTGACTGCCCAATTCCTAAAGCAGCATTTCATCACTTCCATTACTGTACTGCAGTTATGCAAAAGATCTGAGAATGAATAATATCTGTCATGAAGTCATGCATGGTGAGGACAAATGTTGGAACATCAGGAGGCCAGTAATCCAACAAATAATCCTTTACTGTCCAAGAGGTGTGAAACCAGACAGACGCAAAAGACCTGGTAACGACACATGGAACCAGCAGGACAGCGGCTGATGAGGTAAAACAGTAAAGATGCAAGTAAAACAGAACACAACTAGACAGAGGCAAGAAAACAAGCCAAGACTCAACACCAAAACCAACTAAACACACCCAAATCCTGACAACAACAAGGAAAAAGGACAGGATGGTTTTAATACACACAATAATTAATACAGCTCAAGTTTTCATGTGAAGGTTCTTCGTTGTTGAACAATGTTACATTTAGGACGCATTTGTTTTTGCTTCATGCAGGCTTTGAAAAGCAGAGTTAGATTGTCTCTCACTGATATCCATCTGATTGGTTATGGAATCTTTCTACAAAGCAAATACACATTTTATACTTTACTCTTCGTATAGGTAGAAAGAAAATTCTACAAACACTATTAAAACTCTTCTTTGTAATACAAAATAAGAAAAACAAGAAACAATTTAAAAGGTGTGGAGTAAAAAAATACAGCTGCTGCATCTTCAGAGGATAAACAACAAGCCAAGGTAACGCTGAAGAATCAAACTCCAACGCATGATGCGTTGGTTCTGGTTTCTCACTTGGTCTATAAAGACCAAAGGGTTGTGGTCGGTGTAAATAACTACTGGAATGGACGAGGACCCCCAACTAAAACTCAATGTTGAATGGCTAAAAAGTGAATGCAACAGCCTCTCGCTCTACAGTGGAATAAGCTTGTTGATGGCGATTAAATTTCTTTGAAAAATAACAGACTGGGTGCTCTACACCCTCTAAGTCCCACTGCAGGAAGACAGCACAAGCCCTGCCCTCACTGGCATCACAGCAAGACTAAAGGGGCTCTCAAAGTTTGGCGCTTGCAGCACAGGAGAAGTAGCTAGCAGAGACTTAGCATTATCCAAAGCTTCCTGACAGCTGCTAGACCACTGAAACTGAGCCTTGTGGCCAAGAAGGCGAGTCAAGGGAGCAACAGCTGAGGGAAAGTTTTTATAGAAAGCTCTGTAATAGCCAGCCATTACTAGAAACCTTCTGAGCTCCTGACAGCTCCCTGGAACAAGAAAGTTGCATATGGCCTCTATCTTTGCTTCGACGGGTCGAACCTCTCCACCACCATTTACATGATAGACATGTTTAATGGGCGTCGCCCCAGTCACATCAATGTCGTGCACAGCCAGGGAGATACAAGACGGAATATCCATAAAAAGAGAAGGGAACAATTGTATCAATCCAACAATGTCATTTCTCTCCTCAGTGGAGAGATGGAAAAGATGCGAAGGCAAACCTGCTAGAACCTTGGAATTCCTAAGACGCCCAACCACAATCTCCTGTGGTGGCCCACTCAGCCCCTCTTCTGACTCCTGACTAACAGATCCAAGAGAGCATTCCTTAAGCACAGTGGACACGACAGCAACAGCCTCACCAGAACCCTTATTGGGCACAGCAGGGTTCAACTCAAACACAGGCAGCACAGGAGGAAAATGCAGCCTTAGAAGGTTGAAATGACAAACCTGCACCTTTTTACCCCGATCAGGAGTGTTCAGCATGTAGTTATATACACTGAACTTAGCCTGAAATGGGCTACAATATTTAAGGGAAACAAAGCTGACACCTGATGACCAGGTTGAAACTGATGGTGTTCTATTTTCCTGTAAAACAATTTCTGCATCTTATCCTGTGCCTTCCCCAACCACGCTGCGCAGCAGCCCTGGCCTCATAGAAACGATACTTAAACCCAGAAACATAGTCCAAGACATTTACGGGTGCTTTAGCAGCACACCACTCATCTGCTAAAACAGCTGTAGTTCCCCTCACTGTATGTCTGAAAACAAGTTTGTTAGGGCTGAAGCCAGTGCTCTCCTGCACCCCCACCCAGATAGCTAAAAGCAACCAGGAAAAACCCTCCTCCCAATCAGCCCCAAGCTCAACACAATAGTACCTCAAGAGAGACTTCAAAGTCTGGTGGAAGCGTTCAAGGGCACCCTGAGGATGGTAGCTTTTAGCTGGCATAAAGCCCCAGCCTTGACATGAAGTTAGATCCTTGGTCACTGTGGATGACCTTAGGAATACCAAAAATTGACAAAACTAGTAAGAGCCTTTAAAAACATTCTTAGACATAATAGACCTTAAAGGGCAAGCTGCAGGGTATCGTGTAGACTGACACATTGCAGTCAAGAGGTAACAATGGCCAGCTTCGAATTGGGGCAATGGTTTCCTGAATTTATAAGGAACTACCACCTGCAACGCATTGTTAGTAAATGTATCACATTTAAACACCCACCGTCTACACAATAGATCATCTTGTATGCAGTAACCTGGAACTGAGTTACCTGCTTTGCACTCACCGGCTACTAAAGCAAACAGTGGTTGAAGAGTGGAGTCAGCTGCCTGTTCCTGAATCAGTTCTTTCTGAGACACTTTAAACACGTCAGTCAGTCTAATCGGAACCTACATCTGGGGGTGGGAACTTGCCATCACTCACCACTTCCACAGAAGGAGATGCATCTGCTTCAGCTATCACCTCCGAACATCCATCACCATCAAGAGGATTGTCATGATAAATGTCACAGATGGGTTCCTCCCCTGCTCGGGGTTTTGAGGAACTACAACCTGCTCTTTCTGGTGAAACAAAAATGTGTCATCCAAAGATACATCTGCACTAGGGTCCCCACGCTTAACCACGGCACTTGTGACAGCACATGCAGAGAAGAGATGAGGATATTTAAATGAACACTGGTCAAGTTTTGATGACATCACTGGCACAGACACTACAATAGGTGGTGACACCACCTCAGCATAACCACCCCCCTCACCCCCCCAACTAGATTGTTCCCGAAAAATGAATGAAACTCCAGGCATGTGGAGTGATGGTCACACCTCCACAACAACATCATCAGAAACCAGCTTAGAGGCAAGCTTTTTTTATGCAAGGGTATGCCGAAGCGGAGTCATTTCAATACCTCTGACCAAGACGTGACTTCCTGTGGCTGTATTCTCAGACAGCAGCAAAACCCCAGCGAACAAAAATGACTGAGCAGCCCCAGTGTCACAAGTATGAGGACAGGCACACTTTGCTGCTGCCCCAGCAAAGACACAGAGCCGTCAGTAATGAAAGGAGCTTAGTCAGGGTCAGGTTTTCCATCATCAACAAAGTCTCCGAGTTCCCCTCCATACTGCACAAGTGAAGGAAGCCTTGTCTGTCAGAGGAGATTAAGCCTACAGGTTTAGTTGCTTTACTCTTCCTACTAAGGGCTACACAGTCTGAAACTTTATGCTCCGGCTTCTTACAGCAGAAGCATCTTACTTCGACCTTGACAATACTGAGTAAATGAGGGAGACTGCCGTGGAGTGTGATCTCCTCCAGCAGGATGTGGTCTACTTCTGAGAAGATCCCTTATCATGTTCTGTTAGCCACCCTGCCGACTATCAGGAACACGTTTGTGCGTCAGCACATACTTATTTGCCAGAACAGAAGCCGCGTCCAAGGTTACAACTTCCTGCTCGTTCAGGTAATCAGTAACAGCCTCAGGGAGACGGTTCATAAAGACTTCTAAGAGGACTAGCTGCCTCAACTGACTCCCTGGACTCGGCCTTCTCTGCTGTACACCACCTGTTGAACAGATGGTCTGCTGCTCTGGTTTCCTGAGGTTCCTGAACTTCTGGCGATAAGCTTCAGGGACCAGTTCATGCATGTAGAAAAGTTGGTTCTCTAGCCTGGTCACTGCTCAGAGCAGAAAAAAACCTCCTGTGCTTTACCACTAAACACACAACATTAAAGGCCACATCACCTTGGGTCATCCCAGGGTCGTTGCCACCCTCTCAAAGAGAGATACCTGTTGACATCCTTGTCTGAGAAGGGTGGAACCAAGCAGATGTTCCTACTCACATCAAAGACAGGAGCAGCGAAAGGCCTCAAGAGAAATATAGATGTAGGCTCAGCTTGCTTCTTTGCAACCTTGAGTTTCAGTTTTTTGATGGCAAACTCATACTCTTGGTGTAAACGTTCCTGCTCACATTCCAAACGTTTCAGCTCTAGCTGTTGTTCATGCTAACGGACCTCCAAATCCCTCCCAATCTCCAATTCCTTTACCTTTAGGGTCAAACTGCAGCTGCTTATCAAGACTGATGGATGAGGCCTCTGCCAGAGTTGGAGCCTTAGCTGAATCCACGATTTTCTTTAGCGCACCTTTCTGTTCTAGTTGGCCTTTAACAGCCAAAAATATGGTTCCCTTTCATTTTATTTCCTGAGGCTGCCTTCCAAAAGTGATTGTTAGTTACATTTGGAAGACACTCTTCAGAAGGGCTACCAAGAAAATCTTCAGGAGTAGTCATTTTCTTCAGAAAATAAAGTTAACCTTCTCAACACTAGCCAAACCCACACAAGCACAACCCACAAACCCAACACAATTGTAGCTAAGTGCTATGCTACCTATCCCCCTAACGCTACATTACCTGTGGTTGTTGAGTTACACAGACAAATAAAACACCAAGAGTAAAGGAAATGTATACACACTAGACACGCTAAAATGACTCAGAGTGGATAGTGCTGCAAACCACCACCACCAGCAGTACACTACAAAAATGCCAGTTATACTCCCTCAAACAGAAGCTTAAGCATACAATAAACAAACAAACTTACCACTACAGGTAGACTTCAACAGCACAGCAGCTGAACAAAACGATGCCTCTATAATAAAGCAGTCTGGAGTTACGCAGCCTACGTATTCACTTGTGCAACCTAGAACCCTAAACAAAACGCCAACATTACACCACTACATAAACACTTTTACTCACCCGTTCACAGGCTGAACCACAATACTTCACGCACCGCCAGTAAACTTCGGCTGGTCACTGCTGATAGTTGGTTGCATAGTCCTCTGGTGTCCTGAATACTAACCCACACACTAATGAGCCTGGCTAGTCTTCCAGGGCCTGCCGGCCTCGGGGCGACTGGTTAACGCATGAACTTGTTGCAGATAACCTGCACGAAGCGTGCCCCCGACAGGCGTGTGAAACTCCAGACCAGGATTACCCCTCAAAGCAACAAATAAACAAACAGTGCTCCGATGGAAGGGTAAACCCAGCTGAAGCTCTTCCTAACCAGAGATTCACACTAGCTGCACCACCAGAGAGAAATCAGAGTATGTGTAGTCAAAGAAAGAAAGTGCCTCCTGAGAGAGAGAGAGAACTCCACCTTTGAAGCACATACCCCTAAATCAGGTGCACTCAATTATCCAATTAGATTTTTTAGATCCAGTCCTGCCTGTGCACTGACAGACTGCTGCCTGAAGAGGGCTCAGGGGGGTGTTACAGGACACACTTCAAAGTACATCGAAAACTTCTGATTGTGGTCTGTTGCTCATACACCCCCCCTTCTGCTGGGAACATCCTGCAGTGGGATGCGCACGTGCACGTGCATGACACACTGCATCCTTAAAGCTGCTTCTAACCATTTATAACTTCCTAAATCAAAAACTTTATATGGCTGTAAAGGAAATAAGGATGTCCATGTAGACACTTTAAACGTCACATTATAAGATGTTTTAACAATAAAACAACGTGCTGATGTCACTTCAAAGCACAAAAACGGACATAGGGGACAGTCTAAACGGACTTCAAAGTCCAAAAGTGACCATATGGAAAGTCATAAATCAGGCTTCAAAGTAAATGAGGTGTGTGGACAATTATAAAATTATGATTATAAAACAATAAAACCATAAAAATACTATCATAAATCAATTGTGTCATAAATGAACAAGTGTACATTTGCACACGTGCACACGCATTTCACATGCACGTGTAAAGGGAAATCTTAATTACAACTGAGGTGAGACAGAGTCCTATGTGTTGAAACTCATCTCCTGTGTTTTCAGTATGTCAAGCTTGTAGCTCGATAGTCTTCCAGCACAGCCACCATCCTATAAATGATTTCTCCGACTCCTCCATGAATACCAAAACGTCATCAGCAAAATTCGCTACCTTTAGTCAGCTCCTGCCATGGCAATGCCTTTGATAGTTTTGCTCTGTCTTATGAACTGGCCTAGTGGTTCAATGAATAAAACAAAGAGAGGGGAAACTGGACATCCCTTTCTTGCCCCCCTTTCCAGGACAAACTAGTCAGAGTGGCCCCTATTTATCTTAATTTGGGGATGTGGATTACAGTAGAGATAATACAACCCGTATTATTCTTGTAAAACTGTCTTGAAAGCCAAAATTTTCCCATCACTTTGTACAGAAATCTAAGAGAATGTAAACCCACTATCATTTATTTAGTTTCTGTTTTGTTTGTCTAATCCAATATATGTAATGTTCTTATGTTATCCAGAGTTGGCTCTGTTGGATGAACCCTGTTTGATCCAAGTGATGAGATTTGATAAATGTTTTGATAGTCATAGTTTGCAAGCCAATATTTATGTAAATAGTTTGTAGTCCAGGTTATGAACACTGATATGTTGGTAGTCACTACATTCCTGTTTGTCTTTATCTTCCTTTGGAATGACTGAGATTGTTGATTCCCTCTAGGAAGGTGGAATTTCTCCTTTCTGTCCCAATTAAATATGTTGAGGAGTAAAGGGGATAAATCTTGTTTTAAGCATTTGTACCACTCTGCAGTGAAGCCATCAGCACCAGGAAATCTTCTGGCCTTTAATTTTAAAACTTCCAAATTCAATTCATTGTCTGATATTGGTCGGACCAAGTTTTCATTTTCTGAGACTGAAAGCATAGGTAGTTCTATGGAATTTAAAGAGGCTGATCTGGTCTTCATTGGTGGTCTGGGGTTGGGAATATAATGTCATGTAAAAAGGTCTCGAAGCACTCCAGAATTTATTTTCAACAACTTTTATATTGGAGATTTTTTATTTCATAAATTGTGTTATCCCCTGCCGTTTGCAAAGCTTGCATGCTGGACATTTTTGCTGATTTTCCTCCCACATGACAGTTCTTTTGTTTTAGGAAGACAGTATTTTTCTCTGGGTTTCTTGTGTGTAAAAGTTATCAGTTTCATTCTGTAGTTCTTAATTTCCTCTTTCAAAATGGGGCTTGTATTTTTTTACTATCTGCAGCCTGTGCCTGTTTTAATTCACCCTGAAAATCTGCCACTTTCTATCCCTGAAGTTTCTTCATGAGTGGTAATGGATGTTATTGTCCCTCGCAATACAGCCAGAGAATGGCAGGTGATACTTCCCCAAAGTCATTAAAGTTCAGAAAATCTTTAACTGCCCACTTTAGCTTTTCCTTAATTTTTGGATCATTGAGTATATTTACTTGAATTAGTTTTTTCAATTTCCCTTTTAATGTCTTCAATCTGACGTTTATCATCTTGTCTAAAATCATGTATCTCTTGGAGAATCAAAGTTAGGTTTACTGGTTCTCCTGTCCATTCCATCATCAACATGGCTAGCCGTGGGAGTGCTAACGCTAGCTCCTTCGTGTTGCTGTGCTTCTCCGTAGTTGTCGGTAACTTGAGCTGGCTTTGTTAAATTTGGGCTTTGAGGCAGCATCCTCACCCACTTCGGGTTAATACTTTAGAAATAACAGCTTCATGGTGGTGCCATTTCTCTTTGGTTGGGAGATCCCTAACAAAGTTGCCATCTCTTGGTGAGCTGGAAGTCGACTGTTGAAGATAATTCACATTTTACATAGGTTAAGTAGAAAACTAGGTAATTCTCAGGGATCACATATTTTTCTCTCCACTTTCTATATCTGCAGTTTTTATTTTGTAGTTCAGTGATCATGAATTCACCCTGCTAATTCAGCAGCTATCATGACAGTGAAGACCTTTCCACTCAGAAAACGTCCCAGCAGAGAGCCTGTGGGGCGTCCGGGTTTACTATCAACTCCATCACCAGAGATGTGGATCTCCCTGGAAGTTAAAACCTCAACATACCTCCTCACGTGTCACATTGTTGACGGTGACATTCTCCGTCTTGTTGAGGATGGTGTTGAAGACCTCGTGAGTCTCCAGGCAGAAGGTGGAGATGGAGAGCAGGATGAAGAAGAGTGATGCAAACGCCACATACTGCAGAAAGACAGAGGTGGAAAACATATTTATGTCTGTTTCTCTTTTACTGAAATATCAGAGCAGCAGGTGCAGTACCAGCAGGCTACAGAGAGAGGGCAGCAATGGCTCACTGATGAGACCTTTAATTCAGTATAAAGTCCTCACTGCTACAGTCCCAAAGACAACTCACACAAAGTACATGGAGACAAAGTGGACTGATGAACAGTTCAGAAAAAACAAATGTATTCATGAACCCAGAATCCCTACAGAAGCCAGCTACAGAACCTGGTGTCCACCAACAACCTGGAGCTCAACACTCTGAAGACAGTCTAGATGATCCTGGACTCTGCATCACTGAATCCATCCTCACACCATCATTAACAGTCTGGTTTGTAGTCATGACCAGAGTCGAAAACAAGATGCAGCGCTTGTTACAACCCGGCTCGGACAGAGAAAAAGAGAAGTAATATTAAGAACCAGATGGAATTTGTTAAAAATAAAAGCTATTTATTCTTGACAGGTTTTACCAACAACATCTTAAAAACCAGGTTTGGTACCACCAGCCTTATATCAATGTGGTAATCCTGGACAATCCGAGCCCAACACATGAGCCTTTGATTGTGGTTATGAATTAGTTAGTTAGTGAGTTAGTTAGTTTATTTGTAGTCCCCTTGGGGAAATTCTTTCTCACAGTTTTCATACATCTACATAGCACATGTTTTGCGGTCGTTTCATATAGAAAAAACATATATGCATAGCATAGGATAGAAAAACAAGAGGGATGTGGTCCGTGTAAACAGTAATAAGGATAGTGCTAGACCCAAGGAACACTTGGAGTGCTAGGATCAAAGTTAGCGTTTCTTTCTCAATGGAGGAATAATTTACCTGGAGTCTCTTAAATTTAAAGTGACTCACAGAATGATCAGCTCCGCCTTTATCTTCCTGTAATAGAACAGTTGCAGCTCCCACTGCACTTGCATCCACCCCAAGCTTCAAGGGCCTTGGAAGATCAGGAGCACCGAGTATTGGGGTGCAACTCAAAAGTGATTTTATACTTGCAAAAGAATGTTGACATTCAAGAGTCCACAAGAAATCCACTTTGGGGTTAAGAAGGCTGGTAAGAGGATGAACAATGATGGAAAAGTTGCAACAGAAGTTCCTGTAATTACTAGCAATACCAAATCAGAAATTATCAGGAAAGCAGGAATGGCAGTAAACTTTGCTTTGAGGGCACGCACTTGTCCTTGTCCTACCCGACGACATACATATGTGACAGTGGCCTTTCCAAAGCCACAGTTGGCTAAGCTGATAGTCAGGGACTTTGTCAGCTGGCTATGTGAACTCTTGTTTAAGGATTGACGCATGTTTGTCCCAGGTAGACGTACATATGTATGGCAAGTACGCATTACAGTTTGCAGATAGAACGGAGTTAACTAGACGCTGAAAGATGGCAGGTGCATTGCAGTTGCTTAAAGTCATAACTGTATCTTACAAAATTTGATCAAGAGTTACAAATGCTATTTTGGAAGCTCGACCGGTGGAGCAGTAACCTTTTAATAGATCAAACTTACCATACCAATTGTGTCAACACAATCCTCAACGCAAGGATGTGTATAGGAATCTGCTACGATAACAGAGTTTCACCTTCCGATAATCTGTAATAAGATGAAGTGAGCCATCAGGCTTTTTTTCCAAGAGGCACAAGAACTTGAAGGACTCAAACTAGGCTTTGAAAGCTCCATGTTCCAACATATACTCTGTTTTCATGAAAGCCCTTTTTATAGGATTCACTCAATACGGGTGCTGTTTAATGGGTTTAGCACTTACCACCAGCCACGTCAATATCATGTTTCAGAACAGAGATGAGGGTGGGTACATCACCAAACACACATGGAGAATGTGTTAACTAGGGACAGAATATCCTTTTTTCTTCCCTGGTTAACTGCACTACAGATCCCAGAATGCAGCTGGTTAACTGCACTACAGATCCCAGAGTGCAACAGCATGCTGCAGCATGTTCAGTGTATTTGTCTGCAGTTCCTGTCTCTGCAGCATTCCTCCCCCTCTGAAGGAGAGAAAACCTGCACAGCTGCAGCTCTTTAATAATCCAGAGGCTGGTCAGCGTAGAAACGCTTTATTAGAACGGTTTGTTATTGTGCTACATATACAAATATGACATCATTGATCTTGCTTTAATCATTTACTTACTGAGTACACGTTTGCTCTTACATTTATCATGAATGTCCTTTATTCCTTAATTAGTCAAGCAGTCTCAAATGTATTGATTTAATTCATTATCAGAGTTCCAGCTTTTATTTTTCGTTTTTACTACAAAATGTTTTCTTAGAAAGAACATAAGTGCTAACATTCAGTATCATCCACTATAATTAAGAATTGTTAAATTTCTGTCATTTATTTCTGTTCTGCAACAAGTCTGGTTTTAAGTAATTTAATCTTAAACTCAGCTGTTTTCATTTTTTTTTAAACTCTTGAACATGTACCAGATCTTAACTGGAACAGATCTGACCTGTTGATCGGTGGTTTAGTCCGACTGGCACTAAATTCTGCCCAGGCTCACTTGAATGAACTGTAATTTGATTTGATTAATAGGAATAACTCCACCAAATCAATGAATGGATCTGATAAATGTCTGTGTCTGTATTGTATAAGCACTTTGACGCTGGGGTCTGTTTCAGAAAGCGAGTTTACTGAATCTCAAGAGAGAGGGTTCAGTTGAGCCAGTTTCAGAAACTGAGGTAACCTAATACTTAGGGTCCATTATCATGGTAACTGACTCTCTGAACTAAACCTGGTCTCTGTTACCATGGTAACTGACTCTCTGAACTAAACCTGGTCTCT
>JBAMYA010039768.1:0-15363 GCA_037176975.1 Arrhamphus sclerolepis | reverse complement strand
ATAGACACATATATGTATGTACACATTTATATATCATTATGAAAGAATGAGCAGGGGCGAAGGTAAGGTAATGTAGTTGACAACACAAGGCAGCGAAAATAGCCCATGGCACAGAACGGTGGCAAAGTTGATTATACAAGTGGTGGAACACACACATGCATACACCGACAGGTTTAGATTATACAGAGGTCTTAGCGGGAGGTCTCTGCTCTGCAGGTCTGATGGAAACATGCCGTGCAATTCCTTCAACATTCCACACATGCTCCACATATGCACACGCAAATGCACATGTACAGGCTGCCAGGGAAGGTGTGTGTGTGTGTGCCTAAGTGAGTGTTTGAATCTGCCACAGCAGCTGTTCCTGTGGCGACGCCTTTGAAACTGCGTTTCCTATGAGCTTTTATGACTCCGATACTAGATACTCGAGACTTGGTGAACACAAAGGAGAAGGAGGACTGTTGAAAAAAAAAAATGTTCATTCTGTAGTTTTCAAAGTCAGGACAAAAAGTTGAAAAGTTTGTTCAAACTGACTGCTTTGTCAGTGACATAGTTTGGACCGTGATGCGTTAGTCCTTTCTCCTGTGTAACGTCACCGTGCCCGGGTGGATTGAAACCTTCACAGTTCTGTTGCCAGATTTGGCACCATCGTGCCTGTGCATAGTAGAAACCAGCATTTCATTAAAGCCAGAGGCATAAAACACCAGTGCATGGGAATCAATAAATTACTCTAATTGTCAGTGAGCATCTCAAATATTAATATTGAGCAAACACAACATCAATGAAGGCAAAAAGAAAAGAAAAAAAGAACATGTGGGCATCACTAACAACACCACGCTACCCATAATTAAATTGCTTGGTGATCGCATTGAGCAGCAATATTTGCAAGCTATCATTTCCTTTATGACTTTAATAATCTCTCACATCAGTGTGGAGGAGCTTTGGTCCATTTTTCTTAACAATATTGCTACATTTAATTGACGTTTTGCAGCACCCACTAACACAAAACATCTCACTCAGGTAGAGGTGTGGGCTATGACAAGGCCAGTCTAAAACCTTGATTCTTTTATTTTTCACCCATTCTCATGTTGATTTGCTGATGTGAAGATAATTGTTCAGTTTAATGATCCAATTTCGACCAAACTTTAGATGTTCAATAGCTGTCGTCTCATTTGTCTCTCGAATACAAATGTGATAAACGGAGTTCATGATCAACTCAGTGGCTGTCATGGTTATGGTTAAAATCACGGCGGTATTTAGTATTTCCCAGATGATTTTATTTTATTTTTTCTTTTTAGCTTTCTTAAAATAAATAATGGCATGTTGAATGAAGTTCTGTTCTGTTTGTCTGAGATTGTGCAATTAGATGATGTTTATTATGTTTATGCGAACAATCACATAGGAATGGCATTAAAGGGGAGGCACTAACTTTAAATGTTTGTTAGCTGATCAGTTATGGAAATAATAAGTGACGTGGGTGATCTGCTTTCCACATGGCTTGATGTCGAAGCTTACATTTTCACTTGTGTCAATTTAAATTAAAAAAAAAATAAAAGCGAAAAGGGACTGAAACGAAAGCTTGCGCGCTCCATATCACCATCCACTTGTACAAGTATCGCAGCGTTTCTATAGCCAGCAAAGAGCCTTTTTATTCCTACTTTGTGTTTGAGTTTCACTCAGTGTTCCTGCAAAAAGCTGCACGTTCTTTGAGCTATTTGATTGTTGTGAATGAAAATTCAGCCACGGATTTTAAGGTCAAATTCGTGCTGGTTTCAGGACACAGTCGCAGCTGTCTAAATCTTCCTGAAGGTTTCTCACAGTGTAACAGTGTTTTGGCTTCAATTTGACCTCCACTGTTAACTGCCATTTTCTTAATTACATCAGTGATGGAAGAACAGACCCACACCAGCTTTTCTATCTTCTTTTTAATCAAGCAGTTTTTCTCCTGTTGTGTAAATATCAATTACAGTTTATTCCACATTGTTCAGCTGAGATGATGGCTGCAGATTTCTGGAGCAAGTTTTAAGGTTTGAATGTTTATAATGCTATAATTTGTAGCTCCTGACTTTTCCTAACAGGGACTGTGAACAAGGCATGAACTTATCAAGATAATTAACACCTAAGACATTCGTTATTTGAGTTATCTGAGACCTCAAAGTGCTCAGGGTGCTGAAGATTTCCTTTTTTTTTTTTTTACCCTTAAAATTTTTTATAGTGCTGTTGTGTTGTTTCAGCAGACATTAACACGCATGAAGTCAGCAGCATAACTTTATTCTCCTTCACATCACAACTATTGCATCTACAGAACGCAATGCAGATACAGACACAACATCTCCCCCCTTTGAACAAAGAATACGTCTAGATGAACCTGAAAATCTTACTTTATAATGTATGTGGTACAGTAACACATTTTAACACATTCCCACTTAGTACATTTCTAATCCTGACAGGCCTATGCCGGTTATCCAAGTCAGAGTCAGATGTTTGATCAGTCCCTGTGTTAATGCAGTCCATTGCTCCATCAGAATCTGAGAATGACTTCTATCAGTAGTCATACTCAGATACAGGACCCAGATCAGTGAGAATGGTCACGACTGACTCAACATCTTCGGTACATGCAGCGTCCGTCACAGGAAGTGGGAGCCTAGATAGACAGACAGCAGCACGGTTCAAAGATCCTTTTCTGTATTGAACATCATAGTCAAACTCCAGCTGGCGAGCTGACCATCTGGTTTTCCAGAGCCCAGTATGTTTTTTGCCCTTGGTAGTCAGCATTGTGGTAAGTGCTTGATGATCAGTACATAAGAGGAATTTTCTCCCCCACAGCCACATCCGGCATTTCTCAGCAGCCCAGATGTAGGCTAGTGCTTCCTTCTCAACAATTGAGTATTTCCTCTCAGCATCTGACAGACTGTGAGAAACAAAAGCAACAGTCTGTTCTGCACCAACGCAGGGCTGTGCACCATCATCTGCTTGACCTGGTCAAATGCTGCTTGAGCTCCCTTGTGCCAGAGCTCTCATGGGTTCAAGGACGGTTGCATAGCTGGAGACAAACTTGCTATACCATGTACTCAGGCCAAGAAATGAGTGCAGAGGTGCAGGATCAGAAGGGGGTGGAGCATGCAAGATAGCAGTAACTTGAGAGTCATCTAGCAGCAGACCCTCTGGTCCAGTCTTTTGACCAAGGAAGCTTAGAGTGGTTTGACAGAATTGGCATTTATTAACATTGAGTTTCAGTCTTGCAGTGTTGATTCTGTGCAGCACTGCACAAAGATTGGCCTCATCTTCAGATTCTGAAGATACATAAATGATAACATCATCAAGGTAGCATTGCACCCCTTTAAGGCCACTGAGGATTTGTGTCATCATCTTTTCATTGGTAACAGATGGCTATCCATGATCACAACCTTGTTAGGTTCTCTCAAATCAATGCACATGCATATACCAGACTTATTTTTATTGACAACAACTGGGGAGAGCCATTGTGATGCATCAACTTTCTCAATGACACCATGTTCCTCAAGGTTCTTGAGTTCCTTGGAAACAGCATCACAAACTGAAAGAGGTCCTTTGCACATCCGAATGCAACTGGAGATTCACAGTCCTGTTCATGCAGAGTGGAGGAAGCTTTGGTTTGGAGTGTTGCACAGCCCAGGTATTAATTCTCAACCTTTAATGTGCAGCTGGAGGGCAGTAACCAGGTCCATGTCCAGAATAAATGTTCCTGTTTTCACTATGTAGAAGTCTGTGGAGGCACTATTGACATTGTAATTAATGTTAGTTCCAAGACATCGAAATACGTTCAGATTTTCCCGAGAGTATGTCACAAGCTGCACTTCAGGGTTACTCAACTAAGCTAAAATTTGCACTGTAAACACTCTCGAGTAGTATAGAAGCACCAGACCCTGTGTCTATTAGCAGTTTCGATGACCCTCCGTTCCCAAGCAATGAATCAGCAAGGCGCTTTTCCTCTCAGCAGAAAGCACATCACTCCCAATGGCCAGCAAGTAGTTGTCAAACAGCTTTTTCCATGTAGCAAATGGAAGTGCAGGTTCACCTGGGCAGTCCAGGAACATAGCAGGGGGTTGCGAGGAGAGCAAACCTATTTTGTCTTCACGACTACTCTCGTCACCACTTTGTTGTGTTGTTTCAGCAGACATTAACACACATGAAGTCAGGAGCAAAGGAGCGTAACTTTATTCCCCTTCCTCACATCACAGTCTATTGCATCTGAACTCTAGCGCCCTCTAACACCTCTAGTCATGCATTTACAGAACACAGTGCAGATACAGACATAACAAGTGCTCATACAAAAAATGTCTTAGATCCTCTTGTCCCTACAGTAACCTATACCCAACACCTGACTCCAGCTCTGTACTAAAAGCTACGTTAGTAGTATGCTCTCCGGTTTTAAGGGGGGAAAATAATTTTTTTTAAAAGTTCTCAACGTAGTTCACCTTTTGTATTCATGTGCATATTGCATGTTTCATAATATTAGGGACTAACAGTCGATCATTGTCCCTCGATCAGTCAGGATGCGATGCGTGAGGGTCTGACAGGGTCTGCATGACATAAAGTTTGTAATCAGTGAATGCATGACTCTGCACCCTCAGTGTTTTTCTGACTGTCTTCACCATGTGTTCAGATTAGAGTAGACCATAAAACTATGTTAAACATGACTACATGTCTGTCATATTCCTGCTAAAACCCTCAAATTGCTGAGGTCAATGATAATAAACCCTGGATCAGAGGAAAATTGGGAAACAAGTCAGTTTCTTTATCATGACGTTCGCGGTTATTTTCCTACAAGTTAATGATGGACTACGTGTTTTCAGCTTTTTTGTGGCTAAGTTCTCACATGTTTAAATTTAACATTCAGTTATGTGTTTTCTCTTTTTCAGTGACCTCAAATTCAAATCACATCTATGTGAATGTTTTTATGCGTGTGAAAATAGGCGTACAAGTTCATGTATTTGCTATGCATGTTCTCACAGCCTATGCTACAAGTGCACACATCAAATTTACAAGCTTTTGCATTTTGAAACACATTTACTTTCATAGATTGAGTCATGACAGCCCCCGTAGCTACATCTGACATGTGCAGCCAAAACCTCACTCCCAGGGCATGATGGGATTGACAGATCAGTGCGGGTTTATCACAGACATGACACATCTCAGACTGCACACGCATGAGGCTTTCACTGCCACAGGCTGTCTGATGCTCGCAGCACACAAACAAATCCGCTCAGAAATAAATTAGTTTAAGAAGCAAATGAAAATTCAGGTGTGTGCGCACCCACATGCACAAAGCATTTTATCCCTCTCTTCAGCTTTTCGTTGGTCAACAGTTTTTTTTGCTTGTTTTGTTTTCTGTTTACAGTTTTCCAACAGATATCTTACCATGTGCAGTCAGTGTGCTGTCTCATCCTGTTCAGAACCATAGACATCTACACTGCATCTGGAAAGTCTTCACAGCTGTTCACTTTACCACATTTTGTTATGTTACAGCCTTATTCCAAAATGGATTAAATACATTTTTCCTTGAAAACTCTACACACAAAACCCCATAATAAGAATGTGAGAAACGTTTTGTTTGTTTTGTTTTTGAGATTTTTGCAAATGTATTAATAAAAACTAAGAAATCACATGTAAGTATTCACAGCCTTTTCTCAATACTACATGCCAAAGAGTTCAATTGTTGTCTCATCAGACCAGAGAATTTTATTTCTCATGGTCTGAGAGTCCTTAAAGTGCCTTTTGGCAAACTGCAGGCAGGCTGCCATGTGCCGTTTACGCAGGGGTGAAAGTAAGCCAGTACGGTCCAGTACTGCTTACCACTAAAAGATTCAGTTACAGTAGCAGTACCAGAGCGGCTGCCTGCTATAAAGACCTCATTCAGAACCAGTCAGGGCCACACTCTGGGTCAGAAAATAGATCTGCTAGCAATATGCAGTCTTGAAAATTACTTTGTCCGTTTAAAGATTCCTTTTAACTCATTCCGTGCTGTGTTTTAGTTCATAGTGGATGGAGCCTTGGTCGGGCATCTCCCTCTCTTCTGCCTCTCTCCCCCTCCCCTCGAAGAGAGCCCAGTGGTCTCCTCTGCACAGTGTACCACATGTTTAATGTCTTTACGTTTGTTGAAAAGGTTTTGGTAATAGTACTGGCAAGAATTTAAAACTACTTTCACCCCTGCTTTTACATCTGGCCAATCTACCATAGAGGCCTGATTGGTGGATTGCTGCAGAGATGGCTGTCCCTCTGGAAGGTTCTCCTCCCTCCAAAGAGGAACGCTGGACACTCAGGTTCTTGGTCACCTCCCTGACTAAGCCCTTCTCCCCTGATTGCTCATTTTAGATGGCTGGCCAACTCTAGGAAGAGTTCTGGTGATTCCAAACTTCTTCCATTTATAGATGATGGAGGCCATTCTGTGCTCACTGAAACCTGCAAAGCAGCAGAAGTTCTTCTGAACCATTCTGAACCCATATTTGTGCCTAGAGACAATCCTTTGACTTCATGCTTGGTTTGTGCTCTGACATGCACTGTCAACTGTGGGACCTTCACAGAAAAGGCGGTGAATGCTTATGTATGTGATTTCTTAGTTGTTTTTTTTTTGTTAAATTTACAAAATTCTTCAAAATAAAATAAAAAAATTCACATTGTCATTACAGGGTATTGTTTGTAGAGTTTTGAGGGAAAAATTAATTCAATCAATTTTGAAATGAGGCTGTAACATAACAAAATGTAGACAAAGTGAAGAGCTGTAGTACTTTACAAATGTACTGTATAGCTGGATGAACCATCTGGTCACGTCACCACTGGTTTCTACAGAGAGATGTTGAAGCCCAGTTTTTCTCAAACCATGCAGTGCCATGTCGCAAAGAGGCGGGACAAAGATGTGAAAGCCAACGGCAGAGCCAATGGCTAGCTTTCTTTCAAGCACGTCAAATGAATTCGCACATCTGTTGGTCAGCTTTATCGCCTAATACAAATTTAACTGACATGGTACAAAAAAATTCTCCCCCCCGTACAGTTGTCATGGATACAACGTCTAACTATAGAGACCAAAGCTGATTTCTGTACCAGGCTGTAATGGGGATTTGCTGTGTTTCAGAGCCAGCACTTAGTGGTCAGTGGAGGAACTGGGATGGTTGCTGCTTGATCAGAACTCAGAGACAGTGTGTGCACTGGTCGTTTCAATATTTCACATCAAAGGACACCAACAAATGGCACTAAGTAAAAAAAATATATATAGCACAACAAAATCCACTGGTGGACTACCAACAATGCATCTTTGTCATTTAAGTCTTGTTCTAGCTGTCAGTCAGGTTCAAAGCTCTCTGTTTAACATGTTCATGTGTTTAAATATTTTTCATTTCTGTCTGTTTAGATGTTGGAGGCCCTGCAGATCCCATTGCCCCCACCATCATCATTCCTCCGAGGAACACAAGTGTGGTTACAGGCACTTCGGAGGTCACCATGGAGTGTGTGGCCAACGCCAGGTAAAACGTTAAAAACAAATATGAGGACTAATGACAAGTTATTTAATTTAATTTGAACAGACTCACAAAACATAATGCTGAGGACATAGAAGTGACATCACAGTTGAAACTTCTTTGTTTTTCTGAATACAGACCTCTTATTAAACTAAGCATTACATGGCGTAAAAACGGCGTGTTGGTGACCAGCGGTTTGAGTGATTTCAAGCGCAGACTGACCATCCTCAGCCCTGTGGTGAGCGATGGCGGCTACTACGAATGCGAGGCCACCCTCCGTAGCAGCAGCGTGCCTTCAGTCAGCGCCGGGGCTTATCTGCATGTACTTGGTAGGAAATTCATACAGCATAAACTCTTGGCTGTGTTTTTTTTTTTTTATTTCTTTCTTTTCTGTTATCACCACTCATATGTGTAGCAATAGCTACTATTGTGATCTTCGCTTAGACATCCACATTTGTAGGTTACGGTGTCTTCTAATTGCCTGTTATCACTATGATTTCGCACTAATTTACACCCTTCATTCTTCTGACAAAGTCTGCACTAAAAACTTTAAACAGCATTCACACATATGAGAGCAAAGTCACATCTAAAGTCAGTGGAAGCTCTGCTGCTGAAATGTGTTTATCATCATCTCTCTATTATTTGTCTTATAAAGGGGCTGCGTAATGAGAAGGATTTTTCTCTAGGGCTTGAGAGCATTCTTTTTTTTTTTTTGCACAGTGACTGTCGAAAACTGTAAAATAAAACAACCCAGTCATTTCAGTGTCACATGAGTCTGAAAATATGCAATTTAGTGAGTAGTTCAGATTTACAACATGCTGCAACATCAGAATTATACACCTTTACGCATATTCATCGTCACCAAATTCACATCATTCACTACATAAAATTCTCGCAAACCACCAAAAACACATCCAAGTGAGCACAGTCACATAAACACTGATGTACAAATAAAAACAAAGCAGAAATGGAGGAAACGCGATCATGGGAACACTGAAAACTGAATTAAAATTCAATTGTAAAAGTGAACAGGTATGTGGAGCCCTAAAAGTACATAGATTAAATATTTACATGAATGAAATTTAAAGAGCTTAAATCATATCAAGTTGTACATGCCAGTTAAATAATTAAAAAATACAAATAAATGCAAATAAAATAAAATTCTAAGGCTCAGTTAAATAATACAAACAAATTAAAGTTTATTTAAAAGATAAATTATTAGGGTGTGTCTTGAGGTTCCTTTTAAAAGTGTCTCAGCTGTCCTCAGGTTTATTTAAGTTTGTTTAAAAATAAATAACTGCATAAATGTAAATTGATCATGAGGTGACAATGACAGCTGGGAAAGAAAGGTGTGATTGAAGCCTCTAGAGACCACGACGAATGTGTCGGGATGTGCCTGTAGCTTAGCAACAGCTGAGCATGATGTCACACGGAGCATCAGGGCAAAATACGGGCGAACTCTGAGTGGACGTGGACAGAAGCTCAGAGCCAGCAGTTCAACATCTGGGGGAGCGGAGGCGTCCCTTCTCAGCAACATGTGCAGGACCCCACCATCCGCTGTACTGTACCTGCAAAACTTCCTCCCCAACTTCTTCCAGTCTGTTTGAAGTTTTTTGTTCGGCCAAAATCCATACAGAGGTGCTGGAGTGTGGGACGTGTTCCTGCAGCCAAATCACGGTGAAAAAACACAAAACTGATTTCCAGATTGAGCTGCTGTCTCCCTTTCACTGCAAGCTTTACCTCCCCGTGATCCTGCACCCCCATGGTGATCAAGGAAAAACATTCTTTAAAGCTTTTCCTTCTTAATCTCCATTTTTCTCTCCTTGATCTTTCCACTTCAGCTCACCCGGTTTTTGGGTCTTATTGTGGGCATTGGGTGTGCTTTGGAAATCTCCTCACATCAACAGATTTCTTTGTGCTGTCGTGAATCATGGCATTTCATTTTTCTTTCTTTAATGCACAAATTATCATTAGAAATTATTCAATAACAGAAGCATCAAAAGCAGTTCTGAAAACTGTTTAAAAAAAGAAAGACACATTATGATAAGAGCCACTGCAATCGTGGCACAGTTTTAGTATGACTTGTTCAAGGATGTAATGCAGAATTCAGAAGCGGTACAGCCTGTGGTCGAGCTCCATCCTCACCTATATAAAGACATGGTTGAGAAGGGAGCTGCCTTTGTGATATTTTGACCAAACTGGATGTTCTGATGTTCTCTCTGAGGCCAAATCTTTTAAACGATAGTAGAAGTGGTCGACTGCTGAACAATTAGCTCCCTTTTTTTTTTCTCATCATATCTTCCAGCTCTCATTCACTTATTCAACAGTGTGCCAAGGTTCTGGAAGCAGTCCACAGTGGTACCTGTGGCTAAAAGCAACCACCCCAAAGTTTTTAATGATTTTCGGCCCTGACTTCCCATGTTCTGAAGTGCTTTGAAAAATTGACAAAGAGAGAACTTCTTAGTCTGAACACCTACTCGACCCTTTACAGTCGCCTACAGGGCTGGTGGTGGAGCTGAGGATGCCACTGCCACTTTACTAAACCTGGTTTTTAAACATTTTGAAGGTAACAAAAACCATGCTAAAATGTTATTTGTGACTTTCTCGTCTCCTTTTAACACAATCCAGCCCCACATTTCCCCACAATTCTTGGATTTTTTTTTTTCAAAACATCCAGAACACAGAGGCTGAGGGTGAATGGATGCAGATGACATCAGTGGGTCTGTGTCCTCTCCCCTATATTCTGTATACCGACGATTAGCCACAGTCTGCATGATAACAGATTCATGCTAAAATTTGCTAACAATTCGGTAACGGTCAGCCTCCTTCATGACCACGAATAAGCCCACGGTCTTGTTCTTCATGAATTCGTAGAGTGGTGTGACACTGCTTTAATCCAACTAAATGTACAGAAAACTAAGGACATGTGCATTGATTTTAGACATAAACCCCATATCACCAATCAAAAAACCCATCATCAAAGGCCAGACAGTAGACACTGTCGATAATTACAAGTATCTTGGGTCTATTCTGGATAATAAGTTAAATTGCACTTGCCACTCAAGAGAGTCTGAATACAAAAGGGAAGCAACGACTCATCTCTGAGGAAACTTTCAAAGTTTCAGATCAATAAGTCCCCGATGATTTTATTTTATAGATCATATATTGAATCTGTGCTGACCTTTTCTCTCCTCTGCTGGTTTGGTAACCTGAACGCCAGGTCATAAAATGCTCTCAGCGGAGTCATAAAGAACAAGCAGTAAGATTTTGGAGTTCAACAGAGCACACTAGCAGATGTGTTCAACGGGCAGATTATCAGGACGGCTAATCCCATCCTTTCTGACAGCTCCTATCCTTTACACTCCGAATTCCAGTTTTTTGCCTTCAAGCTCCGACTTCCCCACATAAAAAGTAAGAGGTACAAGTACTCCTTTATCCCTACAGTCATTTCCCCTCTGGATTCAGGACAGGGTAGGAGGAGTTGTACCTGACTGGTAGTCTGTGGCTTCTCACAGGTTGGTGCTTATTGTTTCCACGTGCTGCTGCTGCTGCTGCTGCTGCTGCTGCTGATGATGATGATGATGATGATGATGGCAGTAATTGATAATATGCACTGATTCCCTATCC
Organism: Arrhamphus sclerolepis; assembly: GCA_037176975.1. NCBI lineage: Eukaryota > Metazoa > Chordata > Actinopteri > Beloniformes > Hemiramphidae > Arrhamphus > Arrhamphus sclerolepis. The sequence continues at coordinate 4,246 of JBAMYA010039768.1, read as the reverse complement.
CACGTTCCCTATCTTGTATGGGCTTTTTTAGTCGCTGTTGTTTCAGCAACTGTATTATCCCTCCCTCTTGGACTTTTCATTGTATACCTTATGTTTTTTTTTTTATATTTTTTCCACTTGCTGCAACACCAATTTCCCCACAGGGACACAAATAAAACTGAAACTGAAACATTTTATTCGGACCTCCAGAAATCCTGTCACCTTTTGAAAAGAGTGCTAAATATGTCTCTTTTAATACTTTCAGCTGTGTTCAACCCATTTTCACCCCCCTGTCTGCCAATTTTTAAAACTGACGCTATCAGTGAGAGCATTTTCAAATGTTCTGCAGCAAATTCACACCCTTCTTTTTTTCGGTCTTTATTTTTTGTCGTATTCTGTCAACAGCAACAACAATCAGTGCCACATAACAATTCATTCTGCAGCTGCAAGGCCACCAACAACAGCTGAAAAACAAAATGCAAAACAAAAGTAAAATTTAAAAGACTTTATTAACAGCTGTGGTGACATTGGACATAAATTAATGCAAATTTAGGTCAGTACCTTGCACATGGAAAAAATAATTGTGTGCATTAAGCTGGTACCGTGTGAATATCTGCGCTTTTGCTTTTTGTCGAGAATGTTTATTTATTACATTGCCATTTACACATGATTGTGTGTCCTCTCTTTTCATTTTTTTCTCTCCTGTTTTCCACAGTTAGTAGCAAGCGAAAGACAGAACAAAGTGACTAATCATTGCTTTTGCTTTCCAGCTTTAATGCTGCCGTGAAAGCAAAAGCAATTTTTACATTTAGCCACACACCAGTCACAACTGTGGGAGTAAACTTAGCATTTAAGTTTGCAAGTTCACAGGAAGCAGATGGTATGAAATTGATGTAAATATTACTCGTCTCACCGCATAACTCTAGCAGAAGCATAGCGGTGAAAGTCGTGAGGCAGTCTTGGAAAAACGTTATTGATTTAAAAGGGAGGAAACTAATGGTTGGCCTCAAGAAACAGTTTAATAGCGTTGCTTGAATCACTTTCATTCCATCCCACTGAAACACTTTGATGTGTTCAAGGTTGTGATGTGACTCAAAGCACACGGTGGGGTGAACTTTTCCCTTGATACTGCTTACGAAGACTTCTTTCTACCTCTCCCCATGAGTCTGATGAGTAGCCTACCTGTAAAGCTGTTTTTCATCAAGCTGCATGATCTCACAGTGCAACAGTTTTGATGTAATATCTTTTTTATTGTCTTTTTTAAAGTTCACACACATTTCTGACAGAGGGCATAGTATAATAATATATATTATTACGCAATCCTGCAAATCTTAAACAGCTCAATGAACGATGAGGCGGCTCAAAACCAAACGAAAAGGTTGTGTTGTGTTGGACTTTTTGGGTTGGTGGTACTTCAAACACACCAGTTAAGTGTCCGTGACATGCCTTGGTTAAAAATAATAGATTTATAATACAGCAGCTCCCTTTTCAAACATGTCTTTTCATCTCTCTTTAAGGTAACTGGCTTAAATCCCTTAAATCCTTTTCTCCTTCAAATGTAAATATGGTAACTTGTTGCTGTGTGCATTTGCCATAAAACCGTGATCGAAAAATGTGATCGAAAAAATATAAAGTGTATATAAACTTCTGGTTTCAACTGTATGTTCATTCCATAAATGTTCCCTGAGTTGTTGTATGCTGTATGGCTTTAGAAGTTGTGTTTTTGTTTGTTTTTTAATAATTTGTCTCTGTTTTGCCTTCCAATCTATCAGAGCCACCACAGTTTATAAAGGAGCCAGAGAAACACATCACAGCTGAGATGGAGAAGGTGGTGGACATTCCCTGCCAGGCGCGGGGTTAGTGATTCTAAGCAACTCTTCATTTCAGTGTCAGGAAGTTGGGGCACATTCGCCGTTAGAATTCTTATGTTTCATCGATATAAATGTCTTTGTGCTGAAAAGTATCCAAAAATTCAAGTATGGTTCATTATCTGTAATCCATCCTCCACAGGAGTGCCCCAGCCAGACATTGTGTGGTACAAGGACGCTTTGCCCATTGACCCAGTGAAGACACCCCGGTACAGGGTGCTGGTGGGGGGCAGCCTGCAGGTCAACGGCCTCCTGCCTGATGACACCGGCATGTTTCAGTGCTTCGCCAGAAACTTGGCAGGAGAAGTTCAGACCAACACGTACCTGGCTGTTACCAGTGAGTGTCCTAGCACCTATTAAAGAATGTGTGTGTATATATTTCCACACATAATTAATGCTATCAAATAGGTGTTAATGTGTTTTGCTGAATCTCAGCATTTGCTTTTTTTTTTATTAGCCAGAGAGAACAAGGTGAAGTTTCCTTCCAAATAACTCGAAGTTCCAGCTTTATTCTTTGCAAGCGTGTTTGCATGCTTCACCACTGCACAAACTGACAGAGTAGTTGTTGTCTTAACTGTATTTTGTTTTTATTTTATGCCGTTAAAGAAAAGACCCAGGTTTCACCATAAAGCCACACATCTAGCGTCAGCTTCAGCTGGTATTGTACGAGCATGAACCTGCTGAGCTTAGATCTTATTGCTGTAATGTGCCAACGATCTGTCAACAACAATCTGCAATCAGCTGAAACATGTATTCTTACCAAGTCTATTTTTGTGAGCTCTGAAAATGAGAATGTATGAAAGAAGGGCTCATTTATTGACAGTGTTGGCTTGTTACCTTTAAAAAAGAAAGGAAAAAGTTACAAAAGTTATTACTTTAGTAATTGGCAGCCACTGCGTTTGACAGCCTCAGCGGTGCAGGGGACTCCGACTGATGGCAGTGTGATCTTCAGGTGTTGTTAAGTGATAATGTTGTTGGTGCTAAAGTGCTTTAGTTAGTAATCCCTTGAAAACATCCTTTCTTGTATTACAAAGTATGACTCAGTTGCATCACTTAAAATAGGTTATTCTGTCATTTGCACCTGTAAAAGAGTAGCTGAAGCCATACTCACATATGGATTTTACAGGTTTTTAACATAAAAGTGTGCAAAATTTACAATAATTGTTGCTTTTACAATACAAGCTCTTTATATTCATGCTACCATCAAAGCATCTGTCGGTAGGTGAAAAAAAAATCACTGGCTTACTTTGAGGGAGCATCTGTAATTTTAAAAGCATTTTAAAACCCTTTAAAGTTTGCACCATTATCTGTAAAAACTCCATAAAATGAATGTTTCCTTTATGCACACACAGCATCTAAAGTGTGTTTCACTGTGATGCATTTACTTTCTGCAGCGGCTTACTGGCATGGCCAACTTAAACTGTTGATCAAATCAACTGTTGGTTTTTGGAAACCTGCATGTCATCAGTAGATATCAGCAGTAGCAGAAACAGACCTGGAAAAAGTCTTCCTTCGCATATTTAACAGTATTTTCCCAAAACCCAATTCTGCTTGACCATTCTTCAGTTCACTTTTTTTTTTATTTACTAGTATTGATCCCCGTGACCATATTATCTGACGATATTATTGTCACAATAATATAGTATGTGATTAAAAATAAATACATAAATAAAAGTTACTTCATGCATTGATGGCCTTGCTGATAGCCAGAGGCAGCAGATTAGCCTGGGACATGTCCTCAGCACTTTTTATGATGTAGAATTTTGTCCCTACCACTTTTAAAAACGTTTAGCAATTTATCATTAACGAAGGAAAAAAGATTTTGGTGGATATAACTATTGTGACTCTTGGTTTGTCAGCATAGGTGGATCTTTCATTTAAAGCCCCACATATGTTTTTGCTTTGCTCGTGGACGTCGTTGGGCATAAAAAGTCCTTAAGTCTCCCTGTAAATACAGGTTGTAATGGTAACAACTTCCCAGAAAAAGTAACAACTGCGGATCAAACTCTTTTTCTCTGCCAACATCAGCTCCGCATCGCTGAAGAAAGAAAAGTAGAAAAAAAATAAATAAAAACTTTCCCATCTTCAGACGCATGTCCCGCCTCCTTGCTTTCATCATCCAATCACATGCTTGCTTTAACTCTAGATGCATTCAAATGCCTCTCACACAGTCAGAAACAACAGAACATTTTAAGAATAATTTAAAATCATTACCTGAATAAGACTCCAGAGTCATTTCACTATTAATTCACCTATCTTATTGATCAGTTCACTTGATTAATAAGAGGAAACTATTCAGACTATTCAAGTCCAGCTTTTTCTGATTAACAACAACTATCGAGTGGCGCTCAAACACAAAGTATGTTTCTTTTTTCATATTTTAGATATATATATATGTA
>JBAMYA010039737.1:0-40990 GCA_037176975.1 Arrhamphus sclerolepis | reverse complement strand
TGATGGTTTGCCAGAATCTCCTTGGAGACAACTGGAAGTATACATATATATATAGATATATGTATATGTGTGTGTGTATTGCCCTAATAACATCTGATACCCAATTTCATTCTTAGTAGAAGAGCTGTGAGGAAGCATATCAAGGCTATTTTTCGTCCACTTCCAGCTAAATAGCACGTCCACCTTTCTTTGGATATGTGTCTTTTTGTGTGCCTACTCTTCTGTTGCCTGTCTACATAAATAGTTGTTTTACTTTTTCTCCATCTGTGTGCATTCTCTTGCCTCGTTGTTTATTATATGTCTCCGAGTTGTACGGACGCTCTTCACTTTTTGGCACTCTGCACCATTATTTTCCTATTTTGCATGTCGCTTGCTGAGTTGGCTTACACAGTCAGCTGCCAGCTGAGTGATGCATTCCTTTGGATCTCAGAAGCTTAACAGTAATTGCAAGGTAATTGTTGGCCCAGGTATGCAGCATGTGAAACCCAAGTGTGTCTTCTCCACGAGTGGATATATTTTCAAAGTAAGACCAAAAAAAAATCTTTATTTGTCCTGTGGCAAGATGGTTTATGTTTCCAAAACACAATTAGTCAAATAACCTGGATGTTACTGAAACAAAAGGAATCTACCCAACTTTTTTTATTTTTTTATTTTTTTTTAAAGTAAGGTTTCTCAGCTGAGCAAAGCCTCTGGCAAGTATCCAGCCCAGTCACATTCCACATTCACATGACCTTCTCTACAGACCTGGCCTGGAGCGAGAGCTGGCCCCTCCGTCCCTGACCACACTTCCATTTGAGTGGGCTACATAATTTCAGGCCTGCTCATCTTTTCTTCTGCTCCTTAACATTTACTAAATTCCAGAGTTGCAATTGTCTTGTAAATGTCATCTGTCTGTTGAGGCTTTTGTTTTACAAGGGCATGCAGATACTGCTCTCAAACAGAAACACCCTTTCAGGGATATCAGTTATTTTCCATCCTGTATGCGGAAGGTGTGAAAGAGTTTTAGTGTTTGGAAATGTTCAAAATGAGTAAAATTGAAGTAAATAATAGCCGTAATAGGTATCAACCAGTGTCCATGGAGCTGAATTTTTCTAACCACTTTTGGTATGACAAAAAAAAAATAAAAATAGAGCCTTGAATACCAAATTTAAAATTTAGTCTCAATTACTTCATTTTATATTGACAAGCTGGAGTGCCTCCTTTGGACAAAATTTCAGAAAAAAAACTAAAAATTATCACATCACGTGACACAAGCCCTTTTAGATTAGTCTATAAATAAATAATCCATGTTCCATGAATATAAGACCAGTTTGTTTTACTTTTACTTTCATATTTATTTACTTATGTTTTAAATTCAAACCCTGAATTGGTCGAAGCCTTTTAAACACATTTATACACATAAAATAATTTAGACTAGAATTGTGAGAAACATTCTTTTGTCTTGCTTCTAATGCTACTATCTGACAGATTTAAAAGGATAAAATCAAGGCAAAGGCATCTGCCTTTCCATCTTGCTTAAAACTATAATTATGTTAATTACAACAATAATTTTTTACACTGGGCTAACGTATGTCGTATAAATGAATTCAACACAAAGGTAAAACATGTTTATTTGTGAGCTTTTGAGGTGCCAGTAGCCCTGATTTGTGTCCAGATGGAGGAAGAGAGCTGTTAGTTCTGTAACTCAAATCAGTTTTGTAAACTCATGAAAATATTTAAGTAATCTCATAAAACATTTATCATAGCAAAAAAAAAAAGTAAAGTAAAAGTCAGATTGCACCTTCTCATTTTTGATCAATGATGAAATACTTTAGTGTTTGGTGCAGCAGTAAGAGTCATATTCCAAAGATTAATTTCACTACTTAACTGTAATGAAATCATTACTTGCAACCCCACAAACAGTGCTGATTGCACCAGCTGTTCTTCTTCTACTATGAATGTGGCTGAACTCGGTTTGTGTTGCTTGTTTCTAGAGCAGGAAATGGAAGTGGCCTTTGTAAATGACGGTATATATATATATAAGTGTGTGTGTGTGTTTTCTGTTTACAAAGTCAGAAAGACGAAGCCACCCAGCACTTTAATATCTCCTATAACGCTGGAGAGATGGGGCATCTGTTTGAGAATCCCACATCAAATGAGACGGTGTGTCGGTGGAGGATTATGCATACATTTCCCTTGTTCTTCCCATCCGGCGGGAAGTGGCGGGTGTACGAGGAGGGCTGATGAGTGGAAGGAGAAGCTGTTCTGATCAAGGAGGCAAGGACGGAAGAAAAAAAACAGAGACGCGAGCAAGTACCCAGACACAGGGTTAAAACAATTACAATGCGACTTGCTAATCAATTACGTTCTCAAGGTTCTGTTCTTGATTCAGGGTGGTTCGGGTGGGAACTTTGTTTTCCTGCGAGGGCATCTGGAGGAGATTAGGGTCCAATCTGACACTGCAGCCTTCTCTGAAACATGACTCGGATGAATGGAGGCTTTTAGACCAGTGTCTGTCTCCCCACATGTTGTTCTTCTTTTCTTTATTTTTCTGTCACTCAGTAAAACACTCTGTTTTATCTGATATCTACACATTTGGCAAGAAAACAATGTTTTGCCAGTCTAACTGGCTTTTTTTTATTTTTATTTTTATTGTTACTTACCTTGGAGGGAAAAAAGCAATTTAAAGAGGTTTAGTTAAATGTTATTTACAAGGTGAGCAAATATCTGCTTCTGCAGAACAGAGAAAACAGAATAAAAGCAGTTTTGGTCCAGCCAAGACCAAGTTACCTGCATAAAGAGGTCCATACTGCGAGACCTTCTTTTGATACGGTCTTCACGTCGTACTCTTATTTGTTTCCACTTGCGGCTCAGACGAGGCCTCCCGACAGCCTTTATCCAGTTACGTGGGGGGGGGGGGGGGTTCAGCGCTCCGGGGTGCTCCTGTGTTATGGGGGCAGAGAGCAACTAATGTGTGTCACTGATGCCACCTGCAGTCAGAGCAAACAAAGCTGACCAGCGCCCAGCTGGGCACTAATGCAGCAGAAAAAGAGAGCAGAAATGGAAGAAGAGCTACTATGTCAACTGACCTAGGTCACATAGCTGAAGGCTATACGTGGCTGAATATGTGTATGTGTATGTGTATGTGTGTGTGTGTGTGTGTGTGTGTGTGTGTGTGTGTGTGTGTGTGTGCGTTCATTCATATTTCCAACTTTATACGGATCTCCTACAGCTGATTTATCCAGCGGTCACATTCTACAAACCTTTGTGTGAAAGCTGTTTTTCTTGTCTCCATAATTGCAGCTCTCAATGATAACACACACACACACACACACATATATGTATGTATGTATTTTCTTTTTTCTTTTTTTTTTTTCCACAAGAACTAATTTGAGCCCAGGTAGCGGCTTGACACATAAATGTAGGTGCATATCTAGAAGTATTTTTCGCGGCTCAGAGAATATCAATATTTCAAACAGTGAGCGAAGGGGGGATTTGAGAATTGTTTCCATGGCTTGAACAAGTCGAAGCCATGACTACATGGTGCTGTTCCCGTTGAGAGCGCACCACTGTCCCCGCACGAGTTTCAATTTCAGCTCCCTCAGCACATCAGCGACGCAATTACTTCCCGCTGCAATTTATTACGCTGAAATTGAAAGAGTCCAAGGTGCAAGTCGGAGTGTTTTGGCTCAGAATGTGCAGGTCGGGTTCTTACACGCCTGTTCTCCATCTCTTAAAGCTACTGGAGCTCTATCCAGTCCCCCACATGTGGGTTTGTGAGAGTTGCAGTTATAGTAACGAGTCGTCTGGAAAGAGAAAGAGATGGAGGGGAAAGAAATTGGGAGGATGGCAGTGGCCCCCATTAGCTGACCCCCTCCCGAGGCAAGCTCTCTGAGGCATATAGACTTACAATAGTCAAAGCAAAACGGAATATGCACGGCGCAGCTGATAGGTAGTGGTGACGGAGCGCTCTCTGCCATCATTACCATGGATCCTTCACATCGTCTATTTATAATCAATTTTCCATCCCGGAACATGCCGCGTCTCCGTCCCCCATATGGTGGCGAGAAATGGAGGATAGAAAGAGGAGAAAGGGGGAAAAAAATAGAAAGATGAGGTGGGGGGGCGGAGAGGGAGCCACAGGAGAAATTACACAACGGGGACCGTTCACCTAAATGGACCCAGACGTGTAAAAGTAACAGCGGTTTAGCGATGCCATTTCTTTAAAAGCAGAGCTCAAAAAAAGAAGAAAAGAAAACAATCGACTCTGACTGGGTCATACGTCAGAGCGGTCTCCTTTTAAATAAGCCAGTAAACTGTGGAAAACCGCGTGATTATTTGCAACAAAACGGCCTCGTTTACAGCCACAAGTATCACCAGCAAGCAAGAGAACAATCATTTCTTTGCTGCTTTCATTCTCCCTTTTGTTTATTGTCAGCGGAGAATTTTCACTCGGATAACTCCGGGCACTGCTTTAAACACTTTTTTTTTTTTTTATGTGTATTGAAACGGGCACTCGTGAGTGGAGGTTGGTTTGCTTGGTTAAATGTCAAAAGAGCCGTACCGCGAAGGGATGAGGAGTGCAAGGACAGGCAAGTCTTAGTATGCCCAGATGACAAACTGAAATGTTGCTGACTGGGAGTGTGTGTGTGTATGTGTGTGTGTCAGCGTTCCCTTCCAGAAAAGATAAGCTGCCGCATCCTTGATGGAGGTGATGAACCCACATTGTGATGACATTCTGTCCAAGTGTGCGTCTCTGCATGCCTGCAGTGTTACATTTGGACTCTGACACACTGATACGGGTGAAGGAAGAGCACTTCAGCGTAGCTGCACGCCTCTGATGGGGAAATGCGGCCAAAACACGGAGACAATAGGGGTCAAGTGTTCCACTTTTTCCTTAACATCCAACACTCGTTCAGGGCTACATGGATGAGCCTCATGGCCTTGCGGGCCCACCAGTGCCTCCTCGACGGAGACACTAATAAGCCTTGGAAGTGTAGCCAGTTTCAGAAAGTGATGCAGGTTAAAAGAAACAAATGGCGGTTGTGACCTTTCTGTTAATCTCTCTCATTTTTCTGCCGCTGCAGACCCATCGACGCCGTCACATATCTTACCGTTATCCATCCACAGTTAAAATTATTACAAACTGCAAAATGTCTAGATAACAAATACCAGAGAATGTGTCAGTGACATAAGACATTCTGTTTTTATAGATAGAAGTGGTAACATTTAATTTCAGATATTTATTTAATTTACTTAAAGGGCTATATTACATTAAACAGGCAGAGAATTAACTTGGTTGGTTATCCTGATTCTATTCCTTTTCAATGCACACAATTAGGCTAGTTACTCTGGGTTCAGCTGTGATATCCAGAGGGTAGTACCAAATGATGCAGAAGAAACTGCCCCTAAACACCATTAGAGTCATACAACCAATTAGAGAAACAAAGCATGTGACAAAGGAGCAGCTACAACTGGACTAGTATCAATAAAATACCTCCAAAATGGCCTCTTTTTTTTCTTTCAGTAAATGTTAATCCGCATTACTGGCAATTCTACAGCAGTCTTGGTTGTTTGGAATATGGTGCCTTGGATGTTGCCGTGTGAATCTACTCAACTGCAAATGTGTTTGGTTCGTTCTGGACCGTTGGAAATGGCTGCGAATGGAAGAGGTACTAGAGCCATTTTGCAAAGAATCTTCGTTAAATTGAAAGGATTAGCTGAAAATCTGTTAAAGAGAGACAAAATCTCATGAAAATAGACACAGTTTTAAAGAGAACATTAATTAGAGCACAGGATTAGTGAATCGTAAACAGATTCTCAGCCAGTCAACACTCATGCGTGTGTCATGCGTCATCCTGGAAGTCCAGGTATCATTAACCAGCTTAAAAAAAAATTGTTTCAAATGGAGTCCAATTTCTAATCTTTAGTCATAGAACATAATATTTTACTTTTATCAAACAGTGTGGTGTGAGATAATTAATCAGAAACATCCACCAGTATTGACTTGTTAAGGGACATAGTTTTTAAATGCCAAGAGACAATGCTTTCGTTTTTACAACAGTGTAGTAAAGACGCTGGCTCTGCAGCTATTTTTAATCCTTGCTCTCGCTAATTATGGAGGCTGAGTTCAGGTATGACTGTTTTTAGTTGTTTATGGTTTTACAATAACAACAACAACGACAACATGGTAATTTAGCTCGAGCACGGCCACTTTTGCTGCATTGACTTTGGAACACTCTCTTTCACAATTTATTTTTTAAATGAATGAATATCTGTTCTTGTTTTCACTGTATCGTAAAATAGCCGACATTATTCACGTGTGTTCAGACTTTTGTGAAAATACAAAAAAAAAGCTCAACAAGTTTTAGTTACTAAAAATTACTTTCTTTTCGACAAGTTTCATGAATCTGTTCAAATTGAATAGATTATCTTTGATTGCAATGTGCAGCTTATTCTTTACAAGATTTGTTCAGCATAATATGGCTTTAAAGCCTGTTTCTAGCTATGTTCAAATGAACGCAAAAGCTAATTAAAAAAAGCAGTAATAATTAATGTGCAGCTTAATTTTGTACAACAGAACTGTGATTATGTTTCGTCAGCTTTTGAAAGAGAGTGTTTACTGAAAATCACATCACACCCACAATAAGGCTCAGGTTGTTTATTAAAGGAAATAAATTATAAAAGATTTTTGAGTGTGTGTGTGTGTGTGTGTGTTACCATCTGGGATGGCAGGGTAGCACAGCAATCATATATTTGTGAAGTGGAGCTAGTCAAACAGGATACAGCTAGACGTGTTTGTGTATATAAAGTATAAGTGTGTAGCCCCTCCAGGTTAGTCTAGAGGTGTAACTGAATATATTTCTGTGCATGAATACTTTTTTATAAGACTGTTTTCATTGTGATTTTTCCACGGACTTGAAAGACTCTCCGTGGCAATAAAAGATAATTATATTATTATTAATTAGAATATGCTTTAAAAAATCTTAAAACAAAAATAGATAATGAGCCAACATAAAGACCCTCTGGACCCAAATTAAACTCTTTAAGTCTGACTACTGTAAACATGGCTTCACATTCAGAGCTGTGAAAACTAACACTTGAGGAAAGTAATATCTTTTGTTCTTTGGAACAAAAGCTCAAAACCCACAATTCAGTTCAACAATACTTGACAAAAAGTCATTCAAAGGCTGTTGGCACAATTTTGGTGTGTACATGTGAGCAAGGATCAGACATTGGCGCAGGTTATTTTGTGTTTTGGTGGGTCATCTTAGTTAACCTACCAGCCACTGTGGCAGGCATATAAAATAAATAATAAAACAAAACGTAAAGCAAAAACCAAGCAATTTGTTTGACTCTCAACAGAAAGGCTGCGTACCGAGTCCGTTTCACTCCGACATTTCATTTGAATCATAAGTGGTTGCCGTGGCAATACAATGAAGTGCCTTAACTTATTTTGCACCATAAGCTAAAGAACAAAGCAAAACACCAAGAGCTCTCAATTTTTGTCTCTCCATATAAAGAAAAAAGCAATGCAGCATTAGGCTACATAAAAACCCAGGAGAAACATGGCAAGGAAGAACAAACGTATAACCAGTAAATAGAAATCAAAGACTTTTATTCAGTTTTATTCAGCAGATGTAAGCAAGTAAAAATGTCCACCTTGTTTTGTAAAAAAAGAAAACAATGATCAGATTACTCACTGCTCACGTTATGCACCTGTTGCTACAATTGTAATAGATGAGGTTCTCTAAATTCTACAGAAAATTACAACTACTTATTCAACCACTTCAGCTAAAAAGGATGAAAATGGAGCTCTGGGTTATGTTTAAGTAGCCACAAAAAAAAAAAATAGAAGTGTAGTAAGAAGCTGAATTATCTGCTGAAGCAAAGAAAACTCAAACTCTGAACTCATCAAACTGTCAATCTTGAATTAAGCAGGAGATACTGTTGAAATCCTGAACAAAGAACATGTTGGTTGAAGTGCATGAATGGAAAAGTATCCCCTGATGTTTAAACAGTGAGACTGGTGAGAGTAAATTACATGTGATCTGTGAAAATGGGTTGAAGTGACAGAACGCATTTTAGCACTGGAGGCAGATCTAATCAACAATACTTTGCAGAGATCAGTTAAAAGGTAAATGAGAATGAAAATTAGAATAAAAGCTATGATCAAGAAATAAATGTCTCAACAGGGAAGATTTTCTGTTTGGAAAGAAAAAAAAGGGAAACTCAAGATCTCACTGCCTTGAACACTGCCGAATAGTAGATGATCTAACGTACAAATCCTTGTCTGAATGAGTCTTTGGAAGGATGTTCATTTGAATCTTAGCATGACTCCTGGTTTGAATCCGTGTAAAAACCTTTATACAATTCCTCCTTTGTATGAATCTATATAAAAATCTTTGAATGTGTCAATTGCAAGAAAAAAACAGGTTTAATATAACATAAATTATAAAATCAGTAAAAGAATAAATGAGATTAGAATAACACAACACTTTGATCAAGAAATAATAATTAAACCGAAGGTTTTCTATTATACATACACACACACAAGTATTATTTTATTTTTCAGATATGGTACAGACAGATTTAACAAACATTAATCCGTGACTATAGTAGAATTTTCTGAACAAAACAAACCTATGAGAAGGTTTATAAAGACTGAGGGTTAATTAATCACAGTTGATCTCCTGCTCTATTAACATTATGAGAAAGAAAAACAGCACAGAAATTCCACATATAACTGCAAATTATTTAAATTCTAAGTGAAAAAACGTTCCGCTTAATAGGAAAATTTCCTTTCCACTGGAGACAACCACCTGTGCAAAACTCTTGGAAAAAAATATCTTTTTACATAAAAAAAAAAAAAAAGTTTCAGTTAATTTTTCAGCTTGTAGTTTTACGCTGTCATAATTACAACAACCCCCTTTCTTTACTGATCTGAAAAACAATTAAAAAGCTTTGAGGTTACCAAATACCACAGGACAGATTCACCGCTACTCAATTATAGGAGCTCATTAATATTTCTACCACAGCCCTCATTATTCATGGATTACATTTGCATTAACAAGGTAAAAACCTGGCGGACTGAAAGGACATTTTCCTTTGAAACTCTCCCTAAGGACATTGTAGGTGTTATTTGGAAATATGTAAAAAATATATATATTAGAACATAATTATGAAAAAAATGTAGAGTGAAACTTTTCAGAGGTTTGAGGAGAAAGCCTCTGATCAGCAGTGACTCCGTCTGCTAACACTCGTCGTTGCCGAGCCTCCTGGATTCTGAGGCCCCCCATGTCCTGCCTGTATGCTCTCAAGTTATTTGACTGGTTGATGAGTAGTTATGTCAAGTCAGACGGACCTTGGCTACAGGCCTCGGGCACCACAAGAAGACTATAGAGAGCACAGAGTCATTAGAAATCCCTCAGTCTTGCTACAGCATGTAAACGGCCCCCGCAGCCTCCATCTGAGCAACCCCCGAGGAAGGATCACCTCCGTCGGGCTGAAATTGGATCGTGCACTGAGGAAGGAGCAGTGGGAGTGGAAAGTAGGGAAGAAAAATAGAAGTTATGTGCTTCTATTTATTGGTTCGGCTGTAGACATCAGTGAAGTGTTTCAACTTTGGGGAGTTTTTCCCAAAAGCGCTGCATGCAGTAGAGGAATGACTGGTTGCCTTCATAAAAACCTTAACCGCTCAGGACTGAACCTTTCAAAATTTATCTGTTGTTAGTTTTTGTCTTACATGGTTGTATTTAATCCAGCACATTATGTCTCGTATCTGGATACTGTTATAAAGAGAGCAGTCGTTTGTGTGCTGCAACTCATTATATGTCTAAAGTTCATTCTTACTTTTACTTTGTTTTTAATTTAATTGGAGACAGTTTGAACCCAAGATGTCTCATAATTTTTCTGATAAACTTTTTTGTTAATTTGACAATCTTTCCCTGCATTTCTGGCCTGCAACACATTTGACATAATGACAGGATGCTCCAGCACCTTTGTTTTTAATGTGTGGGTTTTTTTTTCCCCCTTAAATAATACCAATTTGGCCGTTTCATGCATTTGACAACAAAGCTCTCTTCATCTTTTCTCCTCCAAAATGGTTTTGGCTTGAACTTTGATCGGATTTTATTTTTTATTTTTTTCTTCTTTTTTTTAATGCCTTGATCACTGAGAACAATCATAGGTTTAGCAAATAATAATTGATAACTCTGACTGTGGGTTCTTTCTGGCTGAAAAATCAGCAATTACGCTTATCTGATCTGATGAAATGTAATTGAAGTAAAACTACTAAGGTTCTAAATTTCTAAACCTGTGTTGAGAGAGGATTATGGGCGATGGAAACAATAACTGAGAACAATATCTTCTTTTATATGAGCCAGTCAAAATACAGTCTCTGTCTCTTTGTGAATATACAGATACTTATGTCTTTATATTTGTAGATGTTTTATTTATCATAGTACACAAGTCAAGTCAAGTTTATTTCTAAAGCATATTTAAAAAAAACAACCTCAGTTGACCAAAGTGTTGTACAGACTAAAGTAAATAAAATCCCAAAAATCAACAAGAAAAATATACAAATATATCTAATAAAATAAAATACAAGAATAAAACAGCACTATAATAAAACAAAGTAAAATTAAATAATATGAATATATAAACACACGACAAACAACAAAAACAACAAAGCCAAGTTATAGTGGCACAAGCACATTGATGCATTTTGCCACAGATGAGATGTTTTAAAGGCCGCTCACATTTTGTTATTCAGATTATACTCTTACAAGAAATTCATGTGAGCTCATTGCAGACTTCATGCACTGACGCTGTGATTTTTCCGTTGGAGGATTAATTAATTATGGGAAGGACAAAATTTGGGAAAGTTCATAGGTAAATTGAAAAACTTCAAATGACTTTCAGGCAGCTTTATTCATTAATATGAATTTATCTGATGTGGCTAAAAAAGAAAAATAGCTATACAGTTGTCATGGATGTAAAATCTAACTACAGAGACCAAAACCAATGTATCTACCAGGCTGTGAATATGTTAAGTTCTGCTGCAAAGCTGGCACTTTTAACATGGGAGTCAATGGGGATTTGCTGTTTTTCAAGCCAGCATCTAGTGGACAGTTGAGGAACTGCAACAAAATTTACTTCTTGGATGAGCTTCAACTGGAAAATGGGATAGTTGCTCCTTGACATACCCTCATCACTTACTACACCCTCCAGCTCTCAGGCTGTATTTTACATGCATTCAAGGTGGGGTGCATACTGTCATTATGCCCCTCTGCTATAAAAAACTCAAATAAAAATCTTGACGCTGCCTTCAGCACTTTCAGAAACTAGACTATTCTATTTCAAGACCTGATATTACAGCGATATAGTGATTTAATCCATCATTTGCAGCAACATGTGTGTTTTGTGTTCATGAAGCTCTTTAATACCACAACTGCTGCATTTAGCGGTCATGTCACACCCACTTCCATGCTGCAACAGCAGAACTGGAACTACAATAAGCGGAAACTGCGTGTAATTGCTTCGGTTTTTACCTCTTGACTACAAGTGCTAAAGTTCAGCAGTGGAAGAAGTGAAAATAGTCCTCATTAACCATGACAATGAGCTACGTGACCAAAAAGAAAAATAATTTTAGTGGAGACAGCCTTGTGTTCTGCCAGCTGAATAATAATAGGATTTGCAAAATCAACAAGTACATGTGACATATCTTTTAGAACAATATATCTTTTAGAAAAAAAAAATATCTGTGAAATGTTGCTGGGAGAAAAGTGTTAACATCTTGCTTTCAAACTGATTTGTACTCTTTGTTCAATCAGGAGACTGAGTAATGCAGGACTTGGCCTTGGTATAGCTTTAGTGTGGGAGCTTTATTTTACACTGAATATGTGTGTTTGAGCTGAATGTGGGCAGCAGTCCGATTTATGAAAAAAGAAGAAAGAAAATTAAGGCTTTTTGTTTGCCTGAGTAAAAGGGATCTGATTTCAACAGAACAGGAAGTGCGGGAGGTCTTCAGATGGGACAGAGATGGGGAAAAAAAACTGAAAATGAGACAGGAAGATCAAATGCTGTTTGTAATTAAACACTGTGAAAAAGCCCTGTCACTGAGGAAAACCATGCTGGGATACTAGCTGTGTTTGGTTCAGGACAGCAGCAGGCAAGGAGGTGGCAGAGCTCAATTCTCTTCCCTTTTGTTCGGATAATTGCCATCAACTGCTCTTATCGCTGATCTCATGCATGTGTTTTTCTTAGCACGTTTCCCTTGCATTTTCTTCCTGTCTTCTTCCTTATAAGGAGGCTAATGATGGACACCTGCTTCAGGTATTTACCAAAAATAGTTTAATGTGTATGTCAGCATTCCTGTTTGGAAACAGAGCTGCAGTCAGTCCCCCATGTGGTTTACTTGTGTTAAGTGGAAAGGAATCCGGGTGTCTAAACAAGTTACCTTCCCAACTCCTGTTGCTGGTCAAAAACATAGAACTTCAAATGAAGCTTTAATAAGCAAAACTTTGAGATTTTCATAAGTTTTACATACTCGTCTCACAATTGGATACATACCATGCCGTAGAAACCACCACGACAGAGATTATGTGCAGACGTCTCTGCGTGGGATGGCTGTAAAAGCAATGCAGCTAAAAGTGGAAAATGTCTACCGTTTCTTCACAACCCAATACACTTTTCTTCCAAAATATTATAGAAAACTACACAGTTTGTAATTTTCATTTCTTCTTGTCCTGGTGGGCAACGTGGGGGTCAGTGATGGGCTCATGTACACTTTGCAATGTGGCAGAGGCAGGAATTGATCTGTCGACCTTCAGTAGGAGGACAAACGAATGTACAGTAAAAGTAATGTTGGAGGGTTGGGGTGTCCTGTAGTTGGCTTTGACAGCTTTGTCCCGCCTCTTTGCAATGTGGTCCTGCATGGTTCAAGAAGAAATGGGCTTCAAAGCCTCTCTGCTTAAAAGGTGTGTTACTTGACCAGATAGTTCATCCAGTATTTGCAGTCAATGTAAACTGACATGCAAGCCTGTCTGGCAGTATTAGGATATGGGGTTGGTTCAGTTAGTCAGGTCTACGTTGATTATCATAATGTCACCAAAGGTTTAGAGCAGCTAATTACTTAAATAGACTGCATGAATGCGTTTTTCCATCATTCTTTCTTTCCTGATGGTATTAGCATATTCCAAGGTGACTAATACCAGTGATTAATACCAGTATATCAATTTTTGTGTTGACATTGCATAAGTTTATTGAAATAAAGCGGCAGTGACTGTGTACTTTGATCAGAGTTAATGATGGGCCAACAAAAAACGAGATTATTTTGTATGCAGCCACACATTTTGCTGCAGGTACCTTCATGACTGCCTGAAGACTATTGGCCTGGGCTTTTTTATTTTGTAATCCTAACCTTTAGTGAAAGTGGATTTTAACATTTTCTGACAAATCAGAAAGCTTTTACAAAAGTGTAATTTCTCTACCTTCCGTTCCTACATCAATATCTGGGAGCCACTACCTAACATCCCTAATCCAACTACCCACACCTCTGTCTCTGTCAGTGACTGTGACTCACCTCCACTGTAATGGGGGCATTGATAGATGGTGGAACACATAAATTGGATTTGTCTAGGTAGCCCTCCCCCTCTCAATAATCTCGGTCTGCTCTGATTGGTCACCCCCAAGGGCCTGAGCGGGAACCATCATTCCACATGAGCTGTGCTGATAAGGACAATCTGAAAAAGCATTTCTTTGACTGCACAAGTATTATACTGTACAACTCTGTGTGCTGGATGAGCTATCAGTATTTTTATTTTGTTTTCCAGAGGTCCACTGAATTATCACTTGAATTTGTTCTGTGGTTTGTCACCAGAGGTGTCACATTCCTCCACTAAAGGAGGAAATGTTAGTGCACTTTCCCATAGAGATTCAAATGAAGGCAGAGCAAGCTGGAGTTGGTACCTTGGAAAATAGAAATCACTGCCCACTGCTGGGAATTCTCAAAAGAAACCTGAAACCTGCAGCGATGAAGTAGCAGTACAGACAATGTTTGTTTTCAAATCTGACCAAAAGTAAACACAGAAATTCACCACCTGGAAAAGCCATTTTTCTAATTGCATTAGGGGGGATCTCCATCCAGGGTTACTCGCCTTCTGACCTAATCACCCTGAGCATTCATCCCTGCATGTCCATTTGTTTGCTTTCAGACATATTTAATCAGTTAGGCCAAAGCTCCCTGCAGCTTTCCAACACTCCTGACCAGTCACATGAATGGATAATAAACCAATTTGAACAAAACTAAATTATCATCTTGGAACTCGCCAAATATTACTTCTTATTAACGCTGATGTCGTTCACAGGATTTCTGAAGAATGTTTTTGTATGTTCTCCTGAATAACACCAGATTGGCAGACTAACTTTCCCTAAGCCCCCCGTTGATCTAAAAGTGTGCAAATGGTTGGAACAAACAAGTTCAGCAAATAGTTGGATCATGTCTACCTAACCTCAGATACCACAAGACAGCAGTTTTATTTCAACCTAGCTCTCAAAGTTCTGCTTGGTCAAGACCATAGTAGCTGGCCAGCCACTGGCTAGCAGTCTGGTTAGTTAACCTGAAAGAGTCCAGGCCGACCTGAAGGTGCCATCCTCTGGTTAGCCCAGGCCAACAGTCTTCAGGCAGGCTTGAGGGTAGAGTTCTGCAACCCGGCTCTGATGGAACCCGAAGACCAACCTCAGGTTCGGGCCAGGAGTGGTTTATAAATAAATATTTCACGCTTCTTTCGGGTCAGGCTCTCTCTGTAGAGCTGATATTTTATTTTGCATAGCAAGTTAGTGCAGTGAAGAAAAAAGTGAGATAAAATTCCAGCTGAGCGTCAGCCATGGAAGAGATCAAGCAGGTACGAATTGTTCATTTCAATGTAATTATTGATTCATTATCGCATTTTATTGTTTTAGATCATCTAGATTGTTTTTTTCTTTGTTTTTTTTTTTTTTTGCTGGTTAAGGGCTGCCATTGCCCTGTTTGTTTGTGATTTAAATCTTAATTGGTCGGGCTTCTACATCATGAACAGTTCTTGAGTAGACCACCACATGAGGGTACCTGCTACATAAATGTGTGGCAAATGAGGTTCAGAAAAACTAGCTTTTGGAGCCAGCACCTAATGGTGGTACAAGGAACTGCAAGTTTTGGGATTGTATTGATGACACATAAGCGTGTTAGACGTGACCTCATGTCTAAAGTCTCTGTAGCATCTCTCCTTTCGACTTTACTGACTCACTTTGATGCGGCCTTGGCTACTCATCCAAGCTTTGACGTCTTGTTCTTCAATGCCTCAAACCTGTTTTCTTAGTGAGTGCTTAAAATTGAGCCTTTTAAACAAGCAGACGGGTCCATCCTCAGAGAAACCATGGGTCAATAATGAACATATCAATACGAACAAAGCCTGGTTAAGTATTGACAGAAGAATGAAGGTAAAGAAACAAAAAAAGGACTCATCTCTTGTTTGTGGTGATATTGGTGGGATTAAGGCATAAAATGTAACAACTGAATTATTAATATCCATTCTGGTTTGAGTACTTTTTGATTTTTGAAGAAAACCAACTTCTTTGCATTCACCTACTGTGCTCGGGGGCAGGCTCTGGGTTTGTCAAAACCACCTAGAGACTACTTGTGTTGTAATAGACACGATGTAAATAAAATTGAATTGAAACAAATTAATATTTGTTTCTCTTTTGTGTAAATCTTTCCCTTTCTTCTCACGAAGAACAATATCAAGTAGACAATGTGAATACAGGGTGCTGTGATGAAAACACTGACAAGTATCCCTTATGGCAGCGAGCAATGTGTGTGCGCGTCTTTCTGTCCATCTGTGCGTGTTTAATTATCTCCCGAGTCCAGTTCACACACTTCGCTTGTCTGTTTGTCTGCAAGTCTATTGGTCAACTGTGTGTTTGCTGTGCACAGATGTGTGTGTTTATTGGAATGTTTGATGTTTGCATTTCTCTGTCTGTTCATCAGTGTGTATGTGTGTGTATGTGTGTGTGTGTGAGTACAGCAGGAATAAAGAAGCCCATTGATAAGAACAAGTTCTTCTTGTTAACATATCAGGAAAGCTGGAGCTGAGCCAGCGTTCAAGTCCCAGGGGTTTATTTCTACACAACCCCAGCAATGACATGGCAGTTACAGACACAAACACACACACACACATCAGGCAAGACAACCTGGGAAGCAAACATGTGTTAACACTCTCTTTCCAACAGATACATAAAGACGACGCTGAGCAATGTTTCTTCTTACATCTCCGTAGAAAATGCCTGCTCGGCAGTCGTCTAAAGTGCTTCCATGTGCCGTCTGCATTCCGACTGCCTTTCCGAAGTGACTCTCCTCTAAGATACGTGATACCCAGGGGAAAGCAGATAGTCATGAGAAATACCTGCTAGCTCTTAGCAGTTTTAAATAACATCAGGGGGAATTTTTTGCCTTTCGCTTGCTGTGTTTTGTTTTTGCACATGTGCCAGCTATTGTTTTCTCTCCGCGCGCAGGGATGGAGCCAAGGCCGTTTTACGACAGTCATAATCGCCACCCCTGGCGGCTGTGCAGGGACATCAGCCACAATCAGTCGTGGTGGGGCACACCTTCTTGTCAAATAAAAGTGCCTGGATGAAGGTCGCGGCGGAACAAAGAACCTCAGTGTTCTGAATCAGCACCTACAAACCCCACTGGTGTTTAAAGACCCATGTAGATGTTGGAGAACCGGACCACGTGCATTCTTTGACAGCAGGGGCTATCGATGTAAATCTGTGCAGAGCGCTACTATTAATCACAATGGTGGGTTGAACAAGTGACTTGCTGTGACAAATGCATGTGGGCAGTGCAGTCTGGGAGCCAAAACACGCTGTTTAGTACAGCAATTACATACATTAATCTGGTATTTAAAACAAAACAGGCATTTTCTAATGTGAGGCCCCAGAACATTAAAATGCATTCAAGGAACTGTGTTAACATCTGTTTTTGTGCATAGATCAGGGAACGTGAGGGTGTCTGGGGAGGTGCATACCCACAATGACAGGCAAGTGTTCAATGTACTGCATCTAAATTTAACATATCATCGTCCTCAAAGCATTTGAAGAGCAGCCGCTTCGAACATTACCCCCTCAACATGAGATGCAATGCAGGAATAAAAATAAGGCATTTAAAGAGCACAAGATGTGCATTTAAGACAAGTGAGGAACATTATTTTCCAGCTGGCTTTGATATAGATCTTAGCCGTGTCACCACCAAAGCATGCGTTCCATTTTTGAGGGCGTTTAAAAAGCTTTACATCTTAAAACAAATGCAAAGTGACAATTCCAAAAGGTTTCTGACAAAGGAAGGGGTTAGGTCTTACAAATGGAATTGTCCCCGTGGGCAAACCACATAATATTCATATCAAACCTGATACATGTACCACTTGAATTTCTAACCGTGCAATCAGGGCCTCCGCTGGGTTAGTGAATGCACCCTGATGAGCCTGATGATAAGAGGAGACCAACGGGTTCTGTGGCTTTTTGAAAGGCATACATTAATGTCTTCTCATTAGCTATCAGACATCTCGAGTAAGGACTAAATATTTTAGGCTGTAAACTCCATGTAATGTAGCTGAACTCCAAAATCAAAGCTGACTGGAGCAAACTAACCTCCACAATCGCATAAAGTTCATACCTTTATTTCACCGACGTTTGGAAGAGCACTCCACCCCCTCCATTACTTGAGAAGGCACGCTCTAATCAGGAAAATTAATGTAAAGAAGTAGACGCCTTATCTCCTAATAATGACTTAGTAACGGAAACTTTTTCATCATTAGTAGAAAATGCAGTTCAGGGCCATGTGTTTCAGAATGTCCACAATAATTCAGTTTCAGTAAATGCCACATAGCAAATAAAAGTGATAGCTTATTAGGTGCAATTCATTTTTCCAAAAAGAGAAGCAAACAATCCTGTTCAGGGTGAACCACCGCTCATGGCTTGATATGGCTGGATGGATAGATGGATAAGCAGACAAAACAAATAAGACAAAAGGACAAGGCTGATGCTGCAGCTGTCTCCATGGCAACTCACTGGTCCAGTTTACACCTTTAGACATCTGAAAATGTTTAACATGACATTTTCCCTCCACTTTGTTAGAAAAAAAGAGGCAGAAACAGAAAAAACAGTCATATTGCATTTATTACTTCAAATCTTTCTTCTTCTTCAGATCAGTTATTGGTAATCAAATTAGCATGATAATTACAAAAATAATGGCTCTATCAATCCATTTTCTACACATGCTCCATCCTGTTCAGGTTTGTGGGGGGCTGGAGCCTGGA
The DNA here is from genome assembly GCA_037176975.1 of Arrhamphus sclerolepis. NCBI lineage: Eukaryota > Metazoa > Chordata > Actinopteri > Beloniformes > Hemiramphidae > Arrhamphus > Arrhamphus sclerolepis. The sequence continues at coordinate 22,658 of JBAMYA010039737.1, read as the reverse complement.
GTCTGTCTCAGTTGTGAGCCGGTGAGAGGTGGGATACGACCTGGACAGTTGGCCAGTCACAGTCTCCCAGTAAAGCTCAGATCAGAATCACCAACATGCATGTTTTTGAACAGTATCCAAAAAATTGTGGGAAAAAAAATTAGGCTAAATTACTTTTACAACGCTGACAAAGATTTACTTTTGATCTTTTTTTTTTGGGCTTGGTTACTGTCTTTTATTATTTCATTACTTTTATGAATCTCTTACATAGATTTTTCTTTTATTGTGCACAAACTGCATATTATATGAAGATTATATCACATATAAAGTTAGGAACCTACTGGTTTTCAATATCAGTCAAATTTTTCATATTGTGCACTTTGAAGTCTTGATTATTTAAGGAAGAGTATTAAGGCCACTGAGGAAAGAAAAGTAGAATTCTGATTTTTTTTAAAAAGTCAGAATTCTGACTTTTTTTTCAGAATTTCTCAGTGGCCCCAATACTCTTCCATAATTATGAGAGTTCACTGACTGAAAGTATTTTTGTTTTTTATTTTATTGCACCTTTGCCAGCAAAGCCCTTTTCTTCTGACTCAGCTTTTGCAAATTATTCAGTATGATTCCATCTGACTTCTTAATGAGACAAAGATGTTTCCAACATATGATTTAAAAAATCTAATAAATAAAAGCAACTAATGATGGTGAATCAAAATCAAACACTGTAACAATTACAGATATTAAGATCTTCTGCGTATTATTCATTTCAAGAAGAGTAGCATTTATTCCTTGTGGATTCATATTTATTTTATGTCAGCATTTCATTTGCGGTTAAAAAACAGAACTAAAGAAAATTGTGGTTATTCAGTTCTTCTTCAGTCTATAAGCAGAGGGGACTGTCGCTACTTGGACACTTCTGAAACACACCATGATTCTAAAACTGAAAGACCTGGAATATGAAAATGATTCCTGTCATGCTGCCGAAAAAGGAAAAAAGAAAGATCTATGTGGGTTAAATCAGCTCTTGAAAATTTACTGAAACAAATGAATCCTCTCACTCGACATTGTTCATGCCTGATGCTGAGATGACAACCCTGCTGTGTTGACGTGACAACCTGATTGAACCGCCTGGCAGGATGCTGTTGTTAATGTCACTTTGGTCAACACGTTCACATTACCTCCTTGCAAGCGTTGCCAAAAGTCGTCCACGGTGCCCTCTCACTCCATCCTATCTACCTTTAGTGCTGTTATTCTGGGCAGTGGGTCCTTATAAATAACTAATAAAGACCAAACCTGTGACGCATTCATCTTAATGCATGATGGCATCAGGGACAGGTGCACTGGCCTATTCCTACCTTTAACACGACAGCGTAATTAATCTGCTTTGTGCCAGGTTAAGAGCAAAGAGTGGACTGCCAAAGAGACTAATGAAAAACCAAAAGGGAAAGTCATGAATTTTACAGTGAACTTGAACCAATGGACTCCTGACCTTGGTTATCTTTACATCGTCCTTTTATTTTATTTTTTTCTGATCAAGACATTCCATTTAAAGATGTCATTTTAAATAAAATCTTCTAGTTTTAAAATAATACATTTTGGTGTTTTGTTTGTTTTTTGGTGGGTTATCAAGTTAAAAGTACTACATAATCAATGAGTTGTTGGGATTTTCAGGGAAATGTGACATCACAGATCCAGATCAGAGTAGATTGTCTGTCTTTCCTAGATTACCTCCGGTAACATCACATCATGCTGCTTTTGCTGTATGTAAGTAGTGTAAAGCAAGCAGCAACCATCCCAATTCCAGTTCCAGACCATTTCAGGAAGTACATTTTGTTGCAGTTCCCCCACTTGCCACCAGGTGCTCACTCCACAAATCCCCTTTGAGTCCCATGTTAAAAGTATGGTACAAAAATTGGTTTTGTTCTCTATAGTTAGATGTTATATCCATACTATATGGAGGTTGAATAAATTTATATTAAGCAATAAAGCTGACCAATCAGATGTATGGATTCATTTGACGTGCTTGAAACAGAGCTAGCCATTGGCTCTGCCGTTGGCTTTCATAGCTTTGTCCCACCTCTTTGCTGCACAGTTTGAGGAAAACTGGACTTCAAAAGTTCTCTGTAGAAACCAATAGGCAGAGTTCATACATATGTATACAGTCATTGGTGCAAAGCTGTAACACTGTAAAAAAAACAGACACGTCTCTCATAAGCAGGAGTTAAGATGCTAAAACCATTTGCTGTGAACAGAGCTGTAAAGATATGGTTTAAAAGAATCCCTTTGTACTGTATTTCAGTGGTATTAACCATAATATTCGGTAATTCATTCATGTTATACGCACACAAAAAACATGCTCAAAAGCAAGTAATTTTGAATCTTGTGGACAAATTCATCACATGTCATAGCAGAATTTGCTGACCCAAGTCCAAAAAAAGCAAACAAAAAAAAAAAGTCAAGCATGAAAAAGAGGTCCTGTGTTGCCCATCCAAGACCTCTTTGTGTGTGTGAGACGTCCTTCCAGGTCAGTTTGGTGATGGAAACCAATAAGCGTATTGATCGATGTATGACTAGTTATTTTTAGTGTGATAACTCTCACATGGATGTGCACCTTGAGCTTTATTGGCGGATGACATTAGAGGAAGTTCAACAGGCCATAACCTTTGAATTCATGATTCACGAGCCAGTCAATGTACTCATTGGCTTACACCCTTGAACTGTCACAATTCTGACTGATCTGGGAGCATTTCAGAAGCAGATAGACTCGGAGCACTGCCGGTTCAGCTGGTTTCATGAGATTATGAAGTTAACCAAAAGATTAGTCTCAAACACAAAGTGATTTACAAAGGTATTAAAATTAAAACAACAACAACAAAAAAACAGGTGGTTGAAATCTCTTTTGAGACGGAATTCAGGGGCATGGTCTTTTAATTCATAGCAGGCATAGCTAATGGCCTATGGTGACATCAAAGGGAGTTTATTCATTGACTGTAAATACTGGCAACTATCCGGTGAAGTGACCCATAGATTTGTATAGAGAGCATTTGAAGCCCATTTTCCCTTTAACTGTGTCCCACCATGTTGTAAAGAGTCAAGACGAAGTTGTCAAAGCCAATGGCAGGGCTAATGGCTAGCTCTCAGTCAAGCATGTTAAATGATGTCCAGGCTTCTGATTGGTCAGCCTTATTGCTTAATATAAAAGTATATGATGTAGTACAAAAGTAATGTAATTCCCCATACAGTTGGAATGGATGTATTAAGTGACCACAGATGAAAAAAATGATCATAGTACCAGGCTGTTAAGCTGTAAAAGCTGTAATGCTTAATTCTGCTGCAAAGCTGACACATTTAATATGGGTTTCAATGGGGATTTGCTCTGTTTTGGAGCCATCACCTAGTGGTCAGTTGAGGAACTGCAACTAAGTGTACTTCCTGGATGAGCTTCAACCCAGAAATGGGATGGTTGCTGCTTGTGGTTATTCAGTTTTTCTGCAGTCTATAAGCAGAGGGGACAGTTGCTATTTCGACACTTCTGAAACGCACCATGATTCTTCTGTTGAAACACCTCTCATTGACTAAATTGGCCATGATTCACAAAAGCGTGTCAGCTGGACTGCAGCGCTTCTGCCTAGTGGGATTACAGTACTGGTAAGGAAAGAGGTTCATGCATGGAGGCATCTCTCTTAGCTGATTTTTGCTCTTGGGCTGTTTGAATCAAATAATACAACTTGGTTGTGAAAATGATTTATCGCTATCTCAACTCTATAAGAATATATCACAAACATTTCAATAATGTATCAGGAGACTGTCAGCATTTGGAGAGAGAAAAAAGGCTGTAATATGTCACCTTTTGAAGCGAGGAATAAAAAACAAACATCAGGAGGGAAGTCCTCTGTTCCTGAACAGACAGCAAACAACAATAGGTGCTTCTAGCAGCATGTTCCAGAGAGAGTAAAGCGGGAAGATATTAACCATATGTGATTCATTTACAACAGCATGCTCCAATTAATCTGGACAGGGTAGCAGGCGCCAGGCTTGGGCCCAATGCCACCTGAGTGAGAGGGGAGGGGTGATCTGCTGCTTTGCGAGGGATGAGCGCCGAAAAAAGATCCTTTGAACTGATTGCTTACATGCTTCTTTCTGAAGCCATCTTACTTTGCCCCTCACGGGATGCAAAGCCGAGACAGCACAACTGATTCATTGGACGTCACTGACGCGCTCTGAAAGAGAGCCGTAGTTGCACAATAAAAGACGCCCTCGGGATGTTTTTGGAGGCAGGGGGTGGACCTGGTGAAGGGGGCAAAAACCACAGTGACCAGATGAAACCGCAGATTGTTTTAGAGGGGCTACTGCCTCAGCAAAAGCAGATGGAGCAAAACTGCAATTTACTAAAATCCCATTCATGTTCTTCATGAACGTTGGCAAGCGGCATGCTGCCAACGTGTGACCTTGAGAATCTTGCATCTTAAGGTTCACACTATTGTGGGGAGGGGACGGGTGTTCATCTAAACTTGTGAGCAACGTTCCAAAAATGAGGGCAAATGAATACTAGCTGGGCTTTATGACCACAACACATTAAATTACACTCAGGCTTGCCAAGGCCAATACTGTGATTGTTACCAGAATAAATAAGAGGAAAAAAACATGATGATGACGAATTAACTCGAGGAAAGAAATGCATATTGAGATATGGGGTAAGAATATTAGATTTCGGCAGTTGATGGGAAAAGACAAGCGACTGCATCGGCGGGGCACTGGATTAAAGGCTGCAGCTTAGCAGCGTCTGACAGCATAATTATGTTTTCAGCTGTTTTTTTTGTGAGCTGGTTCACCTGCCTCCTGATGTAATCTGGATTTATCCAAATTCCTGGCCTTACACACTGGGGGGGGGGTGTTGCCTACTGACAGGACAACGGGAGGATAAAAAACTGATAATAAAGGGCCTTTCAAACATCTACTACGACTGATGCCTACGGATATACAGCGAGTTAAAGTGTGTCTGTGCTTCCCAGGCAATTAAACATTTCCATGAGGAATAAAAATGCTGCGTTTCATCTGCAAGTAGAAGCAGAACTTAAAGCTACCCAGTGTGTGTGTGTGTGTGTGTGTGTGTGTGTGTGTGTGTGCACATGTACTGAAACTGCTGCACTAAATTATACCTCTTTATTTTCCATATAGATAATAAGCACTGACGATTAAACTGCATTATATGCTTCAATATAATAATTATCATTATGAAAATGTAGCAATTAATAAATGTCTCAGGCCACATGAGTGTGAAGTGTTGGGAGACGTCCTCCACTTTGCCTTAATTTGAAACGGTGGAACAATACAGCAGCTGTCAGTGCAGGCGAAGGTTCAGGGGACGCAGTGTTTTGGTGTTCGGGGGTTTAGTTAATTAGTCGGGGAGGAAAGCCAAAGATAAACACGGATTGTCATTCCTGCGCAGGCAGAGCCTTGAAGCCCCTGCAAGGACCCGATCAAATCAAGGTGGTGGTCAGACGGAGCTGTGGCTTGTCTTAGATTAATTGTTTTTTGGATTTCTTACTTACAACTTTCTTTTTCATGGATTTTTAAATTTGCTAATATTGATTCTCATTTGTGCTTTCCCTCTGGATTCTCACCTTTAACTGGAAGACATGAAAATACTAATTTATTTATGGGGGAGATTATGAATTCATGACATGTGTGGAAGTGCAAAGATTGTTTTTGTTTTAATCAGAGGAAATATCTCCTAAATTTATTCATTTTAGCCACGAATGTGAGTCAGACTTCATTCTAAATTTAACTATTATTCTATTTAGTCGTCTCATTTCTTTGAGTCCGTGCCTCCTAAAAGTTTCATTTAACAGCTTTCTGTTAAATGAGCCTTGTATTGGGCCCTGATGAAATCATGAAGTCCTCCAGCAGGAGACATGGTTCAAATGGTTTCACATCAGAATGTCCATTTAATGTTCCCATGATCCTCAAGGCTTGCATGTGTTAGATTAGCCAAAATTATCACAACTACTAAAAAGCTGCAAGCAGCGAGATATATACTTCAAGAAATCTAAAAAAAAATCAACCAAATAAAGAAGTGTATGAAAATTAACTAGATAGATCTACTGAAGATGCTGTGCTGTTCCAAGGAGACGGTCCAGCAAATCCTCAACACCTCTTTGTCCCAGGGCTTTAGCTAACGTAGGGATAGAAAGCCCGGAAGGCTTCATACACTCAGATGAAGATGACACTGGATATCTGACTTGGATATCATGGAAGTTTTTGTCATCAGTGTCTGACATCTGGTTCCTCTGGAAGCCGCTACTATATTAGCTTTATTATGCAATTGTTATTTCCCCAACATAGTTGAAACCTTGTTTTATTATATCAAATAAGCATCATCTAGTTTTTAAATAAATATATTATTTCTGGAATCATCCTCATGAAAACATCAATATGAAAAAAGAACTGCAAAACAAAGAATCTGCTTTCCTACCATATTATTTATTTCATCTTATACTATTGATCAATTTCATATTCATTTGATCATTTTTATCATACCAATTAATTCTTTTCATATAATAGTCTACAGAGTGTATTTTTTACACTAATATACTGTATATACAGTGTATGTAAATTAGTATAATTTAGTTCATGTACTTATCATTAATAATTATTTGAACAAGTAAGACAATTTCCACATAGAATTTTCCAAAATTTGGGTAAAATCTAACATAAATTTAAGTCATCACTATTGAACAAAATGGTATCAAACCGAAAAGAAAAGAAAAAATACTAAAAACAAATTTCTTGTCACTTGTCAAAATAAGTCTCTAATCTATGGCGCATACTTCGAGAAAAAACATAATTACACATGTCCATGGGCAGAAAAACACATTAAAGGCCACAACTGAAGATAAACTCCTACAAAAGTCACTAAGAACATGGGTGTCATGGTGGATGACCTGTTATCCTTCTCTGACCACATTTCTTCGGTTTCATGGTCATGTTGCTTTGCACTCTACAACAAACAAAAATAAGACCATAACTGACTCAACATGCAATACAACTCCTGGTACAGGCTGTGAGGATATTCTGTGCCTAGATGACCATACGTACAGAAGATCCAGAACGCGGCGGCATGTCTGGTCTTTAATCAACCCAGAAGGGTTGTCACCCCCCAGTTCACTGAGCTACACTGACTCTTGCCCGCGAGGTGCTCTCTGGGTCCACACTGCTTATACGTCTTCAGTTGTGAAGGTTTACACCCCTTCTCATGTGTCGCGCTAATCACAAGAACACAGATTTGTCTTGTCCTCTCTTCACACAAGGCAACCTCATTGAAGACTGTTTACCCATGTTAGTTCCTCAAGGATGGAACAAGCTACCAGTAGCTTGAGCAGAGTTGTACCTCTCGACATTCAAAAAGCTATTGAAAACTCTCCTCTTCCAAGAATTCCTTCCATCGTAGCTACGTTCTCTCTTTAACTTTCTATCCTGCACTTGCATCCTGCATTTTACTGTTTCTGTGGCTTGATTGTGTTTCCTGTTTTAAGTCGCTTTTGATAAAAGTGTCTGTTAAATGTAATGTAATGTAATTTGTTCGCAATGCATGTCAACCCTAAACCAACAAACCAAATATGGCAGCAGTGGTCACTGTAGGGCGACCTTTCTTCTAGATATCTACATTAAGATATCTCTGCAGCATGCCAGGATGAACCAAGGAGCAAGTTCTGTTTTTTTTTCTTTTGTTTGTTTGTTTTTTTTCTCTTTGAAGTGAACAGGGACATGCAGTTCCTTGAATTTCACTAGGGGCTTGTTTCAACCGCAAATCAATTGTCCAACTTAACAGCAGAAATAAACATATTTACAGCCTAGTTCAAACAATGGATGTGTTCTATATAGGTTTTACATCCATGACAGCTGGTGAATTTTTCTGTATGTTTTATGTACTTCATTGTTCATTTAAATTTGAATAAACACCTAAAACAGCATCAACTTATTTTAAAGGTAATGGGCTATTGACAGGCCACTGCAACCCCCTCTGCGGTAGCCTTGAAGCTTTCAAGGGAAAAGATCGAGGTGGCAGTTGAATTGGCCTCCTGCCATGGGCAATTTCTGATGACTGGGTGAGGACAAATGGACTGCCTCACCACGACTGGCACCCTTTCCCATCAACAACAAAAAAAAAATGGAAATTGAAAAAGAAGTAGGGGGGAAAGAAGGCAAAATGAGCTCTCTGTTTCCCCCAACAGAGAGCTTAGCAAATACAGATATGAAATATGCAGAACTGCAAATCTTTCATTGATATTAGTTAGAGGCTAAATTGTTGTTGCCAATGTTTATTGATATTCAATTTTACAGTTGTAATTGCAGTTGTTGTATAACAGCATGTATTCCTGCATTTGCTGTTGCTGTGAACAGGGGTGATGAATACATGTTCTTGTGATATGCTGCCCCCTTTTGGTCTGGGGTAGTGTAGCTACACCAGGTGGCTTTAAAGGCTGATTTATGCTTCTGCATGGCAGCTACTCATGTCGTCTCTGGCATTTATATGCATATTATTGTTTGTGTTACTGTAATTACATCACCAACTACAAGGTCACAGTGCCGACTTTCCTTTGCTTTACTTCCTGTATATAGCTCAGCCATAGCAATGGAGCAAATAAAGTATATCGTGTAGGTGAATTGGAGCTACTAAATGTTGGGCTTGAAGACAATGAAGAAGTAGTGATGGGAAATATGAAGAAGAAGAAAAAGTCAACCAATCACATTTTATGTGGTTACATTTGGAGAGAGGTGTTCATCAGGCTATGCCATAGCCACAGCGTTTCTTTAACGCAGAAATATAAATCAGTCTAAAGACACATGCCCACACTGGTTCCTAGTCCTAAATCATAATTTATAGTTTCCAAACAATGATGTGTGTATTTCAACTCTCACCATTTTATGAATTTTTCTATCAAGATATCAGTTGAAATGAAAGCGGCGGCAGAGCTTAATGTTAGACACAAATAGTAATCAAAGAAGAGCTACGATGGCTCAAACCTCTTTCCTTAAAGGTTTTTTTTTTTTTTCATCAAACATTTTGAGTTTGAATAAAGATTGGAATAAGGAAGTGGCACTTTGGAAAACCTGCCACTTACACTGGGCTATGATGTGGTTTCGAGTACAACTGCATGAAGTTTGTACTCCACAAAGCATGCTGGGTTCTTTCATCTGGGGATTCTGGATTCTTGTCTCCTTCTTGAATGATCACTTATTGAAACCATTCCGACAGTGACCAGTCATTTCAAATTTCACGTCTACAACTTGTAACCCTAGCTTTCTGTTTAGAAAAAAACAAAAACAGGATGTTTCAGGGCCAAGCTGAAACAAGCATGACCATTATCAACTTAAAAACCTTTGGCTGACTCTAGATAACCTTAAAAAATATCAGTTTTTTTCTTCTTTCCTGTCTGTTTGATCATCTTGTGACCCCTGTTTGGGGTCCTAATGAACTAAAGGTAATTCAGGAGTCAGTGTAAATATTTATTTCCCCCAGGTCAACAGAATCCTGTGTATTTAAGACCCCCTCCTCACAGTACAGAAGAGTATCACAGTCTCTGTGATGAAAAAGTCAGTGTTGTGCTTTGTGTCAGGTGGTGTAATACCATCAGTACTGCTGATTAAGTTTATCTACCTGCAGTGTGAAAACATGCCTTTGCTCTCATGTGTCAGAAACTGACTGATGTGTCAGCCATCACAGACCCCCCGTGATGAGACACGAATCAGGCTCTGCATCTTCGTTCGTGCACTTCTTGGTTTAGTTATTCATAGATCTACAGTATTTAGAAGAGTTTAGCCTGGCAGGCGGGAGCGGCCCTGAGCCCCCTTCCTCCCACCCAGAAGACTTCCGCTTTGCTCAACTCAGGAGGGGAAATTCAGCCCAGATGTGACTTCAAACAAAAGAAAAGCTGCAGGGATTGCAGGGTGGATCAGGCCCATCTTTTCGCGTGACCCCAGGACCTGCTTCTTCCTGGCATCTGTCTATTTTTCTCCTTTACTGTTCTTTCTTTGCTGATCTCTTGGAAGTTGCTCTTTTTTACTTCTCCAAAACAACACAGCCGTCTCTAACAGGTCCTTGTTATTCTCACTAGTTACCCAACATCCTGTGTAGAATGATAAGAAAAGTCTGTTATGCAGCACATGTTCTTGAGAACCTTTTGTTCTCCTTTGAGCAATCAGGCATGACTTACATTGTTCACCAGGTTTTATTCTTCCTCAACTTTCCCAGCTCATAAAAATGGAGGACATTATCGTTATGTTTGAGTTACAGAGCTCTGCATGAGATGTAAAAAAAAAAAAAAAAAAAAGATATTTGGCAATTTTTCAACTTAACAAAAAGCTTTTATAGCACCTCTACAAGGCTGTACTTACTTGGACACAAAATGCTATATCAGCTTTGAGTCACATTACTAACATGAGGTAATTTCAGGCTACAAGAACTTTTACATAGCTGATATCTATTTTGAAAGTACCACCAACTTTTTTTTTTTTTTTCCTTAGGACCACTTGAGCTCCCAGTTTCAAAAACTTAATAGCAGAAACCAAATATATGTATTAGATTTATGAATTATATGTATTAGACATTATTTGTAAAAAAAATGTTGATTTAGTGCCTGCATGTATTCCTAAAAAAATCCCCAAAGGTGATATATTGTTGAGTTCACAACATTAATATTTAACAATTAGACATGAAGCATCTGGTTTAAATAGTAAACCAACATGCACATAGTCTAGAAATCTAGATGTACTGCAAACAAATTTGCTCAGCAGGTTCATTGATTTACCCTCCGTTGAAGCTTAATAAAAATGCTCAAAAGTCTGGGGGAGCCAATGAGATCAGTCTATGCTTTTAGAGTGTCTCTAGAGGGCTTAACACCATGGCAACAGAGCTGTGACGTTGTAGTATGAATGGTAGACAGCGGTCGTTTGAAAGACTTGGACTTCTTTTATGCTGGCTTCACACTGTACAATTTTTTTACAGTTTTGTTAGATTAAAAAACTCCTTTGTCCTGCTTTCAGTGAAAGTCAATAAAAGGTTTTGCCGCATAAATATATCTTAACATACGCTGCTAAAAAGCAGTAAAGACCAAGATTCATTGAACCATTATATGTTGAAGGTATTACGTTATTTCTTTTGTCATTTTATTCCCATGTATATAATATTCTGTGGATCAGGGAAGGTCAGGATGACTCAGATTTGTTCGTCTGCATCTTTCTGGTCTCCTTTGACTGGGACTGTGTTTCAGGCTGTAAAAATAATATTGCTGCTATCATTTCAGTAGCTCTTCTCACTTTCAAGTTCTGACAGCATCAGAACGCTCCCTCATGAGGTACGGGCTCAAATAAACACAAAAAACAAGTGTTGGTTTCCAGTCTCACGTCTTCATCTTTCCCTTAGAGCAGAGTTTAGTTTCCACAATAATTTTCACTAGTTTACCACCCATGGTTTGGCTGTTATGTCACTTCAGTGTTCCTACCTGTGGTGCAAATACAAGCAGACAAAAAGCCTGTGAAAGTATTTTTTCCTTCAGCTCCCCAGTCACTTGGTGCTGTTGGGACTGTTGGGCTGACCATAAAGCTGTGCTCATTTATGAGACAGAAGAAAAACAAAGTAATGCAAACTGACAGCCGGCTACTGTACCTTTCTGAATTTTTCATGTTGTTGCATGAAAGGCACTTCCAGTTTCTAAACTGGACCCCTGCTAATGGAAACACAGTATTGTCCACAGAAATATTTGAATAAATGATTGAATGAATGGCAGTACTAGTAACGGCATACTAACGGCTTTCTTCATCCTTGTACTCAGTAAAAATCATAGTTTTGTATCTGGTTCATGCTTGGACATTGCTTTATTTGTAAATTTAATCTGTTCCACTGTTTCACTCCACATACACAAAAACTTTTTCAAGTTTTACACATCCTGGGATGTATATTAAGCCCTCATTTTAAGTCCTCCATCTTAACTAAAAAACAGTTTTTGAATATTGCTTGGAGGTAGTTTGTTTGCTGCCCCTATGCATCGATTGTGCTGTTTGAAAATAAACCAAATATATGAATTTTAAAAATCCTGATTTTAAAAAGTAATGAATTTGTGTGATCTCTAAAACTAGTGTTACGAATTATCCTTGTTGCACTTTTCTGCATGTAATTAGTGTTGATGAGGTACATTTATATGTGTTGTCCCAGTTCCCTAAACAGTAGCTCAAATGATGTAAAACTTATTAAAATAAATGAATGTAGAGTGATCCCTGGTCCAGAATTTGTTTTTCTTCATACAGTTTTTCTGTCATCTCTTAGGAGATCAAGAAACTTATTTTCATGAACTCTCATGAACCCTAACCCTAACCCTTTCAATCTTAACACCATCAACCTGTATCTGTACATTAGTGCTAATTTTTCAATTCCAAAATAACTTACTTGAATTTAGTTTTATTTACATTTGATGATCATTTGTTTATTTCTATTTATTTTGCACTGAATCACAAGTTTTGCAGCTGAAACTGAACTATTAAATCCATGAAAGATTTGTCTAGATCATGACAAAATGGTACAGAGTTTAGCAGTTGAGACTTTTCAGTTGAAACTTCAGCTATACTGATGTTACAACAGGTGACCTTTTGGAACAGAAATTTTTTATCTTTGTGTATTTAACAGAGAATGACCCTATCTGGAACAAAATGGTGGTCTTTGCTCCAGATAGGGAGTGTTTGCCACGTCTATGTCACAGCTACTGAAGATGCTGCATCTCACAAAGACAGTCTTTGCCCACAGAATGTGAAAAATATATGTTAAGGTCCAATGTTGTAGCTCTAAGATCCTAAAGCAGCACAAACAGAGCTAAACTGGCCCACAGAGTACAACCATCACAGACGTTTAGTGTTCAGCAGACATCTTTGGGCTCCTTTAAGTCGTTGTTGTTTTCTTAGTGGACAGCAGCTCATTTCAGCACAACATTCATCTTGACAATTACACATTGTGTGACATTTGTCGGAGGCCCAGATTGAGGACGAGGATGACATGGCAGTGCTCTCTGAGCAATTGCAAACCTCCCCAGCCCTTTTCTCCTAACCCCCCATCTAAGTGCCCCCCACCTCCTCCCCGTCCCTCCCTCAGCAGAATTACAGGGGCTTGCTTGTTGTGAAGTCAGTGTTTTTACAGCCTGGCATTAGCACAGGGCAGCATTCAGTCCCCCCCCCCCCCCATCACCACTAACCCACCTCCCACACCCCCACTATAACTCACATGCTCATGTGAGAGCGTGTGGTTCTGCCTTCACCGCTAATGAAACAACATTGATTGAGACATGCAAGGCTTTTGACAGCTCAACAACCGTTTTGCTCTTCTTGTTAAAGCTGCTCTGTGCCCGGGTAATAAAACTGTTTTTAATTTTTAAAAGCCACATGTGACACAAACACATGTCATTACAGGGGCAGATGGAAAGGTGCTCTTTACTAGCGAGCAACTTATCTGTCAATCTGATGCAATTAAGAAATGTGTGGGTGGGATGCTGTTTACACTCTATCGCTGAATTACAATTGATCTATATTGAAAGATATTGTTAACATTTAAAACTGTTTGACAGTCTGGTTCAAAATAATATTTTTGTTATTATTTATTAAACCATAAAGACACCAAAAGGAAAAAAATATATCCTGAGATTAAATGCATAGACTTAAAGACTGCAAGGTGCCCAGGTCCTGTGACTGTAAAACAATCCCAAATAACTACCCTTACACCGCTGTGCTCGGACAATTCTTTTTTCTCAAGACTGCTCATCTCTGCTCATCTGAGACAGTCAAAATCATACAGTGAACCCAGCATTAGACATTGTTCTTCTTGAATGCTTTTCCACTTGTGAATAATCTTTGTCACTGCAGAACACCAATATGTTTCAGAAATTGTTTTATAACTCTCTCCAGAGTGGTGTGCAGAAATAATGGTCCAATAATAATAACTCCATTGCTTATGTCTTTCACTCTTGGCATTGTATTAGCAAACACCTAAATGGTCCAGAGGTTCAGGTGCTTTTCTAAAAAACTGTCAACTATAGTCTGAGTTTTGTGTCGGCATTGAACCAATGCCGTGTCTGCGTCAGAGGGGGAACCCCACGCAGTTGGCTACACCACAAATGTGATTGGTCCACTTGGTATCATTGTTCTTGTCCCTCTGGCTGCAACCTTTTTGTTTTGGTACAGAGGTAGACTTCTGCAATATCTGTCAAAATAACTGATCCTCAACATCTATCGCCACCATGTCTAAGCTACATATAGGAAGTAACAATGGGAAGTTCAGCACTGTAAGCTACAGCACTGCAGGAGAGAGACTGTATCGTCACCCAGCGTTTGGTGGTATATTTACAAAGTTACCACATACAAACATTAATTAAGTTTACCATTTTAAATCCTGTGGAACCAGTAAGGAGGTACTTCGTGTTGCACACTTGCTTTCCTTTTTCTTCCTGCCTTCTCAGGTTCACTGTTTGAGTAAATCCGACTGTAGACTGACTCAGCTGCAAAGATGCACCACTCTCAGCTTGGAGCTGTGCTGAGATACGAGACGCATGTAAATTGATAATCGACAGGGGGCAAGCGTAATTACATCGCCCCAGAAATTAATGAATGCATTGATTGCCTACTCTAAACATGATCAACATATTTTCCTTTAAGCCACTGTAATCATGAGCGTCGGCCCGGATTACATCACGAGTACTAGTCGTGGTTTCCCCACACGTGGATTCTTTCAAACACTTGCCAATACTTGTGGGGAGGTTTTTAAACACTCATGTTGTTGGCATCTTTGAAGTGCCTTTCAGTGTCCAGATGTAAATTCATGCAGGGAGGTATGTGATAAGCTAATGATGTCTCCGGGGACGGGAGTGAATACAACCAGGGGAAAAACATATCTGCATATCTAAGTGAACTTTTTTACCCGGTCTACCCTCCTTTAGCAGCGTTTGGAGCCTGAACAGGAGCAGATGGACAGAGCAGGCTTTGATGTTCTCTGGGGTCATGCGTATCTGCAGTTTTATCACGGTACACAGGCATAGAGTAAATATGCCACACCAAAACTCTGGGAAAGGCAGTGGGAATTTCCACTTTGAGATTCAGGAAAGGTTGCAGACTGATATATTTCCCTGCAAAAATGCAATGCACACTTTATATAAGTACACCATGCTGTAGTCAAACAGAGTAGCAGGGCAGCAAATTAAATCATTTGATTCAATTATTTTTTTAAAAGTTTATTGTGATTATTATTATTATAATAATAATAATAATAATAATAATAATATTATGATTAGTAGTAGTAGTAGTATTAATAGTAGTAGTCGTAGTAGTAGTAGTAGTATCATTTCCAGGCACTTTAACTCCTGCTTGGTAATTTTGTTTGACAACAATGAACAAAATTAAATTAACAGTGTCATATAATGGTTGAGTGTATTTGTCATTTTTACTCGCATTCGTGTGCTAGAGAAGAGACGTTCCATATTGCATCGTGGGCTAAGAACACAGTGCACCGCTGCAGAAACGTGTCCATCAAGGGGAAAATAAAAATATGCTGTTTCCTCTAAATTCACTCAAATCAATAATTCATGCCATGCAGAGAAGCTTGATTTATGAGGGAATTAAATGCTGTGGACTGGGCCTCCCTCACAACAGCCGTCTGTCTCAGGGACACGGCAGACAAAATTAAACATGAAAAGCTAACGCTGCGAGCGACCAAATCATCTCATGGCAGGGCTGATGTGTTAGAAGACCTTCAGTGGCATCCGCGCTGGACAAGTCTTATTGGACAAAATGACAAGAGTAATTTAAACAAGAGCCTCATAATTTGTTGGAAAAAATTGCTTGTGATTTATGTATGTTGAAGTGGGCCGCCAGAAGTCAAACATTAATGCCATTTGGGAGCTGGAGGTAGAGATCAAAGAAAAGGGTGCACCTGCTGACCCGTGGGGATCCTGTGACTCCGGTCTGCCTTCCTGACCTCGACTCTCTGACGGAAAACACAAAACATGACAGTTTTATTGTTTTCAACTAAAGCTGATATCTGAGTTGCTTCTTTTATGTTCATAATTTATTTTTCCTTTCTTTCCTGTGTAAGGAAATATAAATTACAGTAACACCTCTGTGGGATAAAAGTGTTTTGAGGCATGTGAGTGAAAACAGACATCAAGTTGGTCTACCTCTGCTATCTGATAGCTAGTGCTGCACGGAGGCACACCGTCAACTCCCAAAATGCATTGCTGACACAAAGGCCAACAGAAAGTGATATCATGTGGCCTTTTGTATAGCTCTTCATTTTTTTTAAGCTAGACTAAAACTAGACTACAGTAGCAAACATTATATCATGAGCATAGATTTGTAATGTTAGCTGTTCTGTCCGTAAAGCCATAGAGTCTGAAAATAATAATAAGCACCTTTCAGACGCTGGTTAGTGTTCTGAATAATGTACTTACCATAGACTGTATGAAAAAGATCTGTACCCCCCTCCGATGTCACCCCATGGGATTTCTGGAGAGTGGGTTTTTTGGGAAACTGCTTCCATATTGGTAGGAGCTGACATCGCCCAACCCCACTTCATACAAAAATGGTCAAATGAATGGAACGATGCCAAGCCTGGAGGTCACCTGGAACTTTGGTTTGGTTACCGCAAATAAGTTATTTTAGCTCAGTTCATGCTTAGCAACTTTTGAAATGAGCAATGTTGGTGTTAAAAAGAGGACTGATGGAGCTCTGAGTACTAGCGAGTCTCTCAACAAGCCATTTTGGTTAAGAAGAGAGTGTAGGCCTGTCTCTCTCATTTAAAAGAAAAAAAAAAAAGGGGGGGGGGTAGCTAGGCCACATGACAAGGAAAATTTATTAATTTTGTTTAGAAATTTACCATTAAAGAAAATTAAATCTTATCATTAACAAGTCAAATCTTGGCAGTAACTTGCACAGTGGCACAAACATGTGCACATTGTCCATGTATTAATACTGTGTACTGATATCAGCTGAAGCTTTAATGCTTTAAACATAATTATTTCATTTATTTGGCTCAAATGTTGGAGAAAAATTTGACCAGGTTCTGAAGTCAATTATTAGAGAAAGAAAATGAGATGTGCAGCAGTGATATTGATGAATGCAATCTGCCAGATTTGTGTTACTGTTGATCAGAAGCCAAACCAACCCAACCGTTAATGTGAATACAGCAGTTCATACAGAAATATGGTGAAACTAAAATATATACATTACTTGACCTGAGTTTATCAGATTTAGATTATAAAATGTTACAGAAAAGTAAGACATATCGCTGATGTGTTTGGCTGATATCACATTTGTGGAAAAGAAAGCATGTTTGATGGATAAAGCCACCATGATGTCACACACTGGTTTGTATCCCAACCCATAAGCAGTCTCTCTGTGTCTTCCTTGTCTCTAAATAGACCCACAATTCAAAAAGTGAACATCCTACTATACAAGCTGTAAACTGACATCACAGTTAGAGGAAAGTAATTGTCTCACTGTCATACTGAGGATGTGAAAGTATGTTATGTCATGTTGGATCCTGGTTCAGGGGTGCAATCTATTACCTGCCACACTTAAGTCCTGTTAGGTTTTGTTTGCTTTGGCTAAAAAAAAAGTTTAATCTGTTGGAACAGAAAAGAGATAGTTAAAGGAAAAAGAGATGGACTTTATGGAAAAAAAAAACAAAGTCATCTTAATGAGTGGAAGATCTGCCGTTCATAGTGCAGAAATCTGATCTTCTGCTAAATCCAACACACTTTTCTTTTTGGCCCATTTATGAAAATAAACATATCATAACATTTCCAAACATTGTACATAAAGCACTGTCTTTGTTTTATAGGCATATGCAATGGATATTGTGAGTCACTGTATTGATAATAAAGATCTGTTTCTCAGATAGCACAGAATGTTTGCCCCAAACATAGCCCACATCTGTGGTTTTCCTTGACCCACATCTGGCCTTGACTGACAGCTTTGTTTCAGAGCGAGTGTGGCTGTCTAAACTCAGCCACATATCCACCAAACATGACAAAAATCTGCATTTTATTATGGCTTTTGGGCCATTTCTGACCCATATAACACTTATCAGTATCAAAACTGGGCAATGAGAACCCAATCCAGATTAAGACCAAATATCTCTGTTACCTGGGTAGTCCTGAGACAGCAAATAAAATGTGTTTTTTGACCTTCAGTAGACAGGTATGTTAAACGTTTATTTATGAGGAGCAGACATGTGTTGAGCCGTAACATTCGAGGCAAAGCCTGCGGTATTCATTAGCACAGTACCCATTAATGTAAAGAAGGTGATCCTGAGGTTAGATTACAGGATATCTGCATACAAAAGACAGCCTCAAAGAGCGTGGGAATATAACATGGCATCTAAACAAACCCAGGCATAATGTAAACTTCACATTTTCTACACATTTTGCAACCAAAAGCATCATGCTCTGTTTAGTGATTTAGCTTATTTCTTCAGGGTGGGAAGCTTCATCGATCTTTGGGCTTTTCATTTATGCTTGGGTACATTTTCAAATGTACTCAGTGTATACAGTATCTTGAGCTACAATCATAAGGTCTGGAATGATAACAAATGCAAATTATACACTAACAGTGTGACATGTTAAAGGATTATAAAGTGAGTATCCAATGTTTGGTAATGTTAAAAAACTTTAAGGTAACACGAAAGAGCTTTCTTGGTCTTGAGTAAGAATTTCATCTGAAGGAGCATTTGGTTATTTTAAGGAGATGCTGTCTAGATCTTGTAGTCTTCCTTCCCTACTTTTGGCAAAAACTGCTTAAAATATTTTCCCATCCTGGTCAAAGAACTATTACTAATTATAGCAAAATGACATAGTAGTAGAAGTAGGGTGGGAGGTAAATCTCAAGTATTATCATGATGTCATGTTGACTAAAAACAGTTGATTCCATTCATATACAATCACACTAACTAATTTCACTATTATATCTGAATTAAACTAGACACTAAAAATTCATGTTGTTCTTTTAGCCTAATAAAAAAATAAACTGCAAATATCAATTTGTGAACAATATAAGTATTGACATCTGATCGAGGTTTAAATTTTGTATTGATGCCATTGAGTTGTTCAATGATAAATCGATGTATTGATGTAGCTCAATGGATCATTGCACCCTTGCTAACTGGACTTCTGTTGTGCTACCAACCAGCTTGTAGTGGCATGCCATGTACTAACAGTGACTGCTCGACCAATACAGCCCATACACAACATTGTGAGCGCAGTAGAGTATGCGGTTTTGAAAATGATGGAGGGCTTTCATGTATGCTAGTGTATGTAAATGCTTTCCCTTTTTGAGATATTTTCAATCAGTCTCACTGATATTATGGATTGGAAGCGGGACCTTGAAAATCACAACCTAGTTGGCCACAGTTCCAGTTGTAAAGTAAGAAAATGATTGATCGTTGTTGCTGCTAACCATTGTTAGCAATAATAATTAAATACTACATACAGTATTTAGGACATACAGTGAAGGTGAACAGCGCTATGTGTACATCTGATAAAATGTGAATAAAATAGGACAAAACTATTATTAATAAGTAAAATTAGCCCAATTTTATTTTGTTGATGTGAGTGGCAGCCATGTTGGATTCTGAAGTATTGGTATATCATATCTGGACTTTGGTACTTTGACATTTATACTTGGAAACTATAAAGGTGGGAGAAGGTATTTCCGTGGACAGGAAGACACATCTGAATTTCAATTCAACCCATAATGGACCGTCCTCTTACAAACTGCAACGCATTCTCACTCCCAACTCATCATATATTGACGCTTCAGCCTTGCGCGTCACATGTTTGACACACCGCGTACTCCTTTTGCGTCATTTTTTGACGCGCACATCCAGCGTCGCATGTTGACGCATCGGGCATCCCGCACCCCAACATTCCTACTGCCTAACCCTCATATTTTTAAACCCAACCCTCCTCTTTTCCTACCCCACCACCCCCACCCACACCCCCCCCCCTAAGCCCCCCAACCCCCATCCCCAAATCACCCACCCTCAAAAGTCACCCTCAAGCCCCACGTCAATTAATGACGAGAAAGGGGTACCCTTCGCATCAACCTGTGAGGGCGTTGCCCAAGCATCAATATGTGACGGTAAGGGAGTGAGAATGTGATGAAAACTGTCTATAATCCTTTTTTCTATATAATGTATTCAGGGGTTGTATGCGTTTGTGTTTTCGCTTTGTTATAAATAAAGTTTAATTAAGGTGAAAAGAAAAAAAAAATGTCAGAGGAAATTTTCAAATAGGCTCTATCTTGATCAGTTAACCACAAATGTGAAGTCAGAAGAATTATATTCATATTAAAAATACATTCCGCTACACAAGAAAGTTTTAACATTCTCTCTTACTTCTTTCTCCTCCAGTACTTCACCATCTAAACAAATCTCCACTGGATGATTCCTCAATGTAACACACAGACTGCAAGAAATTTGATTAGTCACATTTTGCAGTGTGGACTGAAAAAAATGTGATTGGTGGATTTGGTAGATTTGTTTGTCTTCCTCTTCGGATTTCCCGCTGCTGCTTCTTCTTCGTCAGTTATTTTTAACAAAACAAAGGATAGAAAAACAGTTTGCTACAGTGAGGGTAAAAATGACATACTGACAATTTCTCAGCGTTGACTCATGTAATTTATACATGATTCACGCAGTTTGAGTGACATGAAGGAAGGAAACAAAAGGAAATGCAGCACTGCAGAAAAGAACCCACACTGCCCTCTGGTGGTTGGTTGTGTAATTGAAGAGCATCGCAATCAGATTTGACCTCAATGGAGATAAAGATATCAAATCAATGTCACAATGAACAGAACAAGTTTCCTTGATTATGTTTAATGTGCGATTATTTCAATATTGCTTTATTTTTTGCCCTTATAGATCACTTGACGAGTTTCTGCTGCAAATATAGCTAATCAACTATTAAAACTGGAATATTTTTCTAACAAAAGAGTACATATCTTTGATTTTAAAATAAGTGACAGGAAGCACACAATGTTGAACTATATATGGTCATTTAGTGAATATTTCAAAGAGAATTAATTGAACTAACTGACTTGAGCAAGATTACGTTGATTATGTGAATTTCGGTTTCGATTAAGCACAAGCATAAGTGCCAAAGATGGCGTAGGCCTCTATGTAGCCTAAACAGAAGCATAATTCAAACTTTGGAACTGAACCAGAACTTCAGCTGAGACTGATGACGTTACACAAGTACAGACAAGTACTCATACTGACAAACCCTCTGACTTTCCAAGAAGGAATTCCGACTTCAGGGGCAGTTCCAGTTGAAACATCTGACTTGAAACTCAGAAATTCCGATTTCAGAAAACAAATAAAAACACTTTTAACCTGGTTTGTCTCTAAAACCTCATCTGGAATGCATGTGTGAGAGTGAGAAAGGAGAAACGACAGAAACCACACAACAGCAGCAGTTTACTGTATACTTGTGAGAAATGGATGTGGTATGTAAACAGCTGAATTCAGGTCATTATTATCACCCTCATCGTCATCATTATTAATATTAATATAAATGATAAGAAGTAATGATGAGACTCAACTCTCAATTAATCAGCTCTATTTGCTAATTACAAGAAAAAATCTGGAGAGAGCTGAGGCTAATAAAATACTACATGTGGAAGAGCTCTGTGGCCAGGAGGATCTTCTGTATCAGAATCTGTCAGCGGTCGAAGTCCAGTAATCCATGAAAATAAAAGAATCTACTCAATGGTGGCTTTCCGTTGAGCATGTGGCTTCAAGATGAATGCCTGGATTTTGTGAATAAAGCGCAAATGAAAGCTCAGACATCGCTGCGGGGTAAGGTAGGCCGGGCAAATAGCGTGTAGGGATAAAGTCTGCTGAGAGACAAACTATTTTCTGCAGTGTGAGGTTCAGCGGGGAGGATCTGTGGCTCGCAGCCATCGCGGAGCTGCTGGAGGAGATGCATTCTTTATTCTGAGGAGGGGAGGAGGGGCAGAGGAGAGGGGGAGAGAGAGAGAGAGAGAGGGGGGAGAGAGAGAGCGACAGAGAGAGAGAGGTGAGCCGAGCGTGAACGTCGCACTATCAACTGAATCCATCTTAGAAAACAACTCGCGGGGAGACGGGCTCTGAGTTTGCAAGACCCCCGACTCTCTTTTTTCGAGCGCGCATCGGCCGGACGCAGCTGGGCCGTCATGGCCCGTCACAGTGAATCGGGCGGCGGACAGTTCGAGGAGAGCGTCCTCACCGCGCGGGCGGAGCGCGGAAGGGGAGAGGTGCCCGATGCCGCTTTCTTCGGTCCCTTCGCGCCGCAGACGGTGTTGAGTTAAAGCCGGTGGAGAGGGCTTCCATGCGGGGAGAGCTTTTTACGCACGGACCGCATGAAGGACGGAAGCTTGACGGGGGAAAAGTTGAACGCAGGAGCGGGGTTTGTGATGGATGCGGGCTCACCAAAGGTATAGTGGATGTTTTCTTATGAAAGCAGGAGGAAAAATGTTAAAAATAGAGCTGTGGTCCGGGCCCCTAGTTAGATTCAGATTCATGACTTTTTTTCCCTTCCCCAACGTAAAAAAAAAAAAAAAAGAAAAGAAAAAAAAAACTATCTATTTGCGTAATCTCCAACAAATCAATCTAT
>JBAMYA010039726.1:0-15367 GCA_037176975.1 Arrhamphus sclerolepis | reverse complement strand
CTGCTGACGTCTGTCATACAGCTTTCATGTCTATTCTTAATTGGCAGCTTAATAGGGCCGACATGCAAGTCAACAGGCGCATCCTGTCAAAACAACACTTTTATGGATGGATCACATGGCTAGGACACGTGAGATGCTACTTATTTAGACACAGCTTTTGGAATATTTCAAATACTTCTGCTAATTTTCGTACACAGGAGCATTTAGTGGCATAAAAATACCCAAAGTGATTGGCAAAAAATACATAAAAAAAACCAAACCAAAACAAATGTCAAGACTCCTCAAAACACTGAGGTGGAGCAGGGAAGTACAAAAATATTATCCCAAAGCCATGACGACTTGCCTAAAAGTAGAAAACATGAATTAAGAACAATTCTGCAGCCTTAAAATTAAACATTTTTTTCTGATTGTGTGTATTTGATAACTTTATGTCAGAAGTGACAACAATTTCTCTATTTTTCAATCCCAATAAATTAGTTAAACCCATAATTTTCTGTGGAATTGGTCGATTATAGGCACAAAGTAACTTCAACTAAATCTGCAAACATCACAGTCTCCTAAATTGGTTTGGTACTAATTCAAGCATACTATGAAATTACAAGTTATATAATCAAAATTCCTCAAAAAATTGGATTTCTGTATAAAGTGTTGAAAAAAATTCAATGATTTGCAAATCTTATGAACTCATAGAGCATCTTCAGAAAATAAAAGGTAATTTTGACTTTGATGGCACCAACACCTCTTCTTTTAACAAGTCCATACGTGGGAACCAAGGAGACCAGCTGCAGGAACTTTGGGACAGGGATATTGTCCTATCCTCACTGGATGTAGCATTCAAGTTATTCAGCAGTACCTTTTTGCTGTATTTTTCACCTCATGATGTATCAAATGTTTTCAGTTGCTGAAAGGTCTGGACCACATGCAGGCCAGTTTAACACTTGGGCTCTTCTTCTATGAAGTGTTGCTTTTGTATTCATGCAGTATTCAGTTCTGCTTTTGTCTTGCTGGAAGACGCAAGGCCTTCCCCAAAAAACACATCAAGATGAGAGCATATGTTACTCTAAACCCTGTATATACCTTTCAATGATGATGTTTCCTTTCAAGATGACCAATCTGTTCCTTTCATAGGTAGTAATGTGCTGCCATCCTGTTAGAGATGCTAAGTACTCTTTAGTCTGGAGCATATGGCATCCGTGGTTTCCAAAAAGAATTTCCGATTTCGACTGGTCTGCGAACATGACAGTTTACGACTGGGACTACATAAGGCTTCCTTTTTTAATTATAGAGCTTTAAAAGCTGCATTTGTGAATGGTTTTGCAAACAGTTGTTAGACAGTGATTTGCATTACAGATTTATGATTTTATTTATTTTGCTTTATTTATTCATACTCTTAATTATGTTTTTTGTTTTTAAATGCAGTGAGGGGCCTGAAATGATAAGCATCCAATGTTGATTTCCAGTCTTGTCTTGTGCACACAGATTTCTTCAGATTTTTGGAATCTTTTGATGACATTATGTGGTCTATTAGATGTAGATTTTTGTTTTTTGCATGTTTATACTGAGAAACATTGTAAAGTTCTTGGTTGGTAAACCTCTTTTGACACCCAGACATGCTAATGGCATTTCACTATTAAATCTAATGAGTTGCAAGATGTTTCTTCTACTCACACATCGTTTCTTTTTTAGGACCACTTACTTTTCCAGCCCTTTCTTACCCGTGCTCCAACTGTTTCTGACATGTGTTGCTGCCAGCAAATTCAAAATGAGCTAATATCTTTCATGAAATGGCAAAATGTCTCACCTGAAACATTAAATGTTTTCTATACTATGCTATGAGTAAAATACAGGTTTATTAGCTCGTCAGCACTTCTTCCTTATTGCAGTGATAGCGTTGTGACTAAGAAAAAAATATAAAGCACATTATGGAGCTCATTTACGACAGATTCATAAGAAAATCACCAATACATTCATTTAAAAATGCAAAGCTCTGTGGTACAACTCTCTGTGCTCATTGCTCACAATTCCAGTGTAGAAAATGGGATAGTACTCGTTTCAGGAAGTCTGTCCACTGTTGGCTAAGTAAACATTCATATGTGAACAGCTGGCACCTTCCTGCATCTTCACAGGAGTTTCGTACAAACATGCTTCCGTCGTTGCTGTTGGCTCTCAAGGCAACCTCAGTTTATCACACATAGGCTTAGGTTCACTAGAAGTTGTTTTCTTTTTGTTTGTTTTTTTAATATGTAACTAATTTAACACTATTTAAGGTACATTACCTATAGCTAAAAAAAAAAAAAAAAGCACAAAATGTTCTCCATCAAAATTGAAGATTCTAAGAAAAAAACATTCATTACTTTTTGAAAAGTTTTATAAGAAACGTTTCTCAGTGTTTTTGTTTGCACATCACTCTCCCTGATTATGCAGTACTTCCCTCTTGTGGCCCACACAGTAACTTACAAGAGGCATTAATCCAAAAATGTCAGTGCAGGGCTAACATCTATCCATCCATTTATCTTTTATCTATGCCCGACTATCCAAGCTATCTTCAGGTAAAAGGCCGGGGTGCATCCATCTGTCCATGGCACTGACATCACAGCCTTGATGTGGCCCCATCACATCACTAACAGAAAACTGCTGTCCCAATACTAATTATGAAAAAAACAAACAAAAAACTCCTCTTATTTCAGCCCTCTGGGGTCTCAGCCACTGTTCTCATTTTACTGGATCTCTTATCTTATAAAATGTTGTATAAATTTAGCACTTTGAGATAACCGGTAGTATTTCTTCCAAAAGAACCTACTTAAATGTGTGCGCTGCTTGATACTGTAAAACATAATTTGATGTTATTACATTCAGTATGATTTTTGACACCAAAAATTATGTGCTTGTGTTTTTGCCAAATTTATATCATCAGGTATAAAATAAAAGCCGCTTGCTGCCTTTGCTGTTGCTTCTGAATGAACCTCAAAAGGCTGACGGTTGCCATGGAAATCTCACCAGAGTGATGAGTCAATACAGGAACCTCTCATAAAAAGTGTTCCTTCCACCTACAGGACATATGTTTGTCTTTTTTTCTTTTTTTAAGAATAACAGTAAGAAAAAAAAAATCTGTTTGGTCACATTCTGCTCAGTCATGAGCACGGTTTCCATGGTTTCCATCCAGCTATTTGCTCTGAACATCCTTCAGTAGTCTGTGCTCCACATCACAGGTCCCAGTGTGGAGCCGGAGCGCCCCCTGTCTGTGCAATGTGCTCAAGGTCCTGAACTCCAGAGGCATGGTGTGAGGACTCGAACTGGAGGTATACTCGTACTTGAGAGTGTCGTAGTAGTGGTATTTAACTGGTTTGCCATGCGGGTCCAGAGGAAAAGGCCAGAAGCCGTAAAGGTGGATCTCCTCACAGAAGCGTGTGGCCATCGTGTACATGAGGAGACCAGTGGTTGGACGTTTGATGTGGACATTGTTGGTCAGCCAGTACCTGTTGACAGACACAGGGAATTAGCTGCATTCAGTGAAGAGAGAAAAGCTGCAGAAGAGAGAATACATTCAAGGTCCCCAGCAGCTGAAGTCACTAAGCAACACTCATCTGGTCTCGTTTGGCCACCGTCCCCCACGGATTTGATATTAATACAGATGCACGGTAGCTTGAAGCATTGAGAGGAGCCAACAAACAGATCCTTCAGTAACTTTTATCTATCTGTAAAATCTTAAGTTTCTTTACTTTTCACTGTCTTATAACTTTATAAACTAAACCTCTTTGGCTTTCATACTGCTGCTTGGACCCACACAGTCAATGCCAAGATGTAATAATAGGCTGCTGGAAACAGCATATCGACTATTTTCTGGTTTGATTTATTTATCAATCTATTCTTAAGACAAGCAATATTGCTCACACGTTTACAATTTCAAACTAAACAACTCAAGAATCTTATTTCTAGTGATGTTTTTCCTTATACCAGTTCTATCATCATTTCAGTCCATCTGGTTTCAAAACAGATAAATAACAGAGTGGTGGGGAGAACACAATAGAGTTTTCTCAGTTCAGAAAGAGGTTGACATGATATTACTTATTCAAGTGGATTTTTTTTGTGCTTTTTGTATTTGTTGAGCACACACTTTATTTTCTTTTTTGCACAGTTTTCTTAAATAAAGCTGCACACCCTTGGATAGCTGCCATCTCCTACTTAAGGTGAGGAAAAAGCTTTTTACAACAGTAACAATCCAGATGCCTCCCCCGAGAGCATATTCAGGGACAGATGGTCTGATGTTCATTTGCGCCAACTTTCATTTTCCCTCTTCAGTCAAAAGCAGATTTGTCCAGCCTTGACTCTGTCGCTGCCTCTTAAATCTTCTCTTACACCCTCCGTAGTTAGTGAAGGAGACCGGGTTGAGACTGAGCGGTTGGATTATTACATCTCTAAATCTGAAGCAGTCAGGTCTGATATGGTGAATACAAATTAAAAAACAAACAAACTCTCAACTTATTTAATTCCTTTCTTCATAAAACTGATTTGAGTTGTTAGTATGCATCAAGTTATGCAATTCAGGCTTGCATGAAAATACAGAGATACATTCACGAAAGCAACTTAAAACTTTACGATGCAAAAAATGAAGCCTTATGTCAGCCTTGTTCAAAGGAATCTGGGCTCTGAGGCACTTTGGATGGACGTATAACCAGGTGATCCAGAACCTACTGGTTTTGTTTCTTTCAACTATAATTGCGTTAAGGTAATCAGCAATGAAAGACAGCAGAGGCTGCAGCCTGTGTGCTTCATTTATCATTATCATTTATCTATATATATATATGTTGTTTGGCCTTACAGGCTGTGAAAAACTTCTACAACATGCTCCACAGCGGCTAGATGACTAGATTTGTCAATATGTTTCTAAACCAATACTTTTTCTGGGTTCTGGGTTGCAAAATATATTAACAAATGAAATGATGCTGATGGGAAAAAAACAAACCCCTACATATTTTGGGGTAAAGGAATAAAAGTCAAAGTAAATGTAAGACTGTGTTTAATTTGTTTCTTCTATATCTGCCAGCATCCTCTGATTCGAGGCTGTAATAGTAATTCATTTGCTGCGGAGAGTAAACACCACGGCAGAAAATAAGCTTCCAAATAACCAGAGAGGGTCAATCATCAGGGGAAAGATGGGAAGTTATACCCGACGCTGATTTAACATTCAGCTTTTCAGAGGAAAGGTCATTTAGCAGACACCACAACAAAGACATTTGTCTCTTCTTCAGTAAATTTCAAAGCTAATTGTTTTGTGAAAATGCTCATCTTACGGTCCACTAGGACCGGAAATCACGGCCATTCCTACCGCTCTGCAGAACAGAGAGTTAGCTGGAGCATACAAAATGGCATAATTTGGTCACCGACCAGCAATAGATGTTTTTGTAACAAGGCAGGAAAAGGTCCAGAGCTGGGCTTGGTATTGATTAAAAAAAAAAAAGAAAAAAAGGCAAGAGCAGCAGGCCTGGAGGCAGTGGAGAAAATCTGCAAAAACCTATAGACCTATAGATCAGTTTAGCAGTAAATAAACACAAAAACTAATTCTAAATAATGTGATTGACCATATCATTGTGGCTCAATTAAAGGAAATTACTTCACAAACTGTCGATTGCTTCCTTAGAAGTGAATTAGGTGGGCAAAATGAGGTCGATGTGCACAGCACTCCTGTCCAGCATCTCTGCTGGTTGCTCGGCAATCTCAACATGACGATGTCCTGCTGTTTTTCACCAGGATAAAGTCTGAGTGTTATGTCTCTGCGAAAATGCCGAGCTGTCCGATGGGCTGCGATTGATTCAGTACCCGACACTTTCCACCGCAAGGCTGATATTTGTGCTTTGATTTTATATGCTGCATAAAATTCGCACAGGATTTTACACCGTCTGACTCAGCTGTAATTCTTGTGCAGCAGCAGCACTAACTCATCCAGCTCGGCAGAAGCATGAGAGAAACAGAAAAAGCAGGCTCTTGAGGAGAAAGGAAGGGGAGCCTGAGTTGGCTGTAATCTGCAACTTTGCCAATAGGTGTCACTACATCCTATATGGCCTCTAAGGCAAGAAAATGCATTTTGTTAAAAAAAAAAAAAATGAGCAAACTTTCAGTTACTTTTCTTCAGGTCCTCACAGTAAGCTGATTACCTTAAGCTTCTTGTTTCACACAAGACATGAGAGGAGGATCAATTTTATTAGCACAAGATCAAATGAAATGAAGAGTTCCCAAAATCTTAGATAACAACTAGCCAATAAAACAAATCTATTGAGGAAAAAAATATTTGAAACTCATTTTACAGTCAAAGCTAATTTGATGCTGGTGGAACACTGAGGGAAAAGAGACAGGGCTCTGTCCTCCTGATTGTCCCTGGTGATCGACTGTAATGCTCTGTTTAAAAATAGCCACCTGGGCTGCAGATTAGAGTTTGCCAACCCCTTGATTATGCTGTTCACAGGTGGCCTCATAAGCAGCTGTGTTTGAGCCGCATCTTACCCTCTGACAGCGTGGAGGAGGCGCAGCGATGGAAAGGCGGTGCGTACATCCACAGTGTGCTGCAAGATGAGACGAAGGGCCCACTCCACGCGCTCCTCTCCCCCCTTGGCCATAAAGGCCGGGATCCACAGCACGCTGCCGCTGAGGCTTCGGAGGCGCTGCAGGAAACGCTCCTTCCACTCGTCACTGACCAGGTCCTGGAAGGCCCTCTGAACCACGGACGGATTCATGGTCACTAAGCTGGTCCGCTGCCCCACATCCTGGAAGTACTCCTCCACTGGTGCCAGGTTACACCTTAAAACAAGTGTTGCTCAATTTCAGTGTAAAAACTAAAAGAATTCAGTGCAATGTCACACCAAAGTCGATCATTTAAAGAGTAAAAGTAGCTTCATGAGCTGCAACAGGTGCTTCATTTCATCATGGATGAAGCCATGAAGTCCCATATGACATGAGCTGTCATTTGCTATGAACAGACAATGGAAAAGGCACCGTCTGTGGTGTCTCTGTGTGCATTGGGACAGTAGCAATAGAGCTGGGACATTCTGGAGATTCTTAAACTTTCCTTGGGAATTAAGGGGAATATGTGAAAATACTAGAGGCTACCAGAGTACAGCGGAACGTGATGTGTAAGGAGGCAGCATTCATACTCATCTGGCGCTTTCTTTATTCCTCACACTAGTGACTTCCCCTTTTATTCCAGACATGGTCCAGAGGATCACCACTCACGTGGCCATCACTGCTTTTGTTTTCCTTGTTAAAATGACGGGAACATTTTTTTTCCCATTTTGTCCTTCCTGTCACGCTACATCAGTGCCTTCAGTCTGGTCTTCACAGAGATCTTTCGACCACTTTACCCACGTCACCCATGAAGGGACAGATGTGAAGCTTCTTTGCTTTAGATCTCCACAGCATCGCAGTAGTACACCACAGTCGTTTAAAGGTAGAAAATGATGTCAAATGAATTATCTATACTGGCTTGTTGTCTTGTTTTCATTACCAGAAGCGTTCCTGTCTATAAAAAGCCTCAACTTCAACGCATCACTGCCATCTAGTGGATTAAAAACTAAACTCAAACACACACTTTGCAGTACTCGGGTAGCCTCTATTGGAAACAGACTGAAAATTTAGAAAACTGTCCATTAGACTTAACAGAGAATATAAGTTTTATATGAAGTTGAAATTCATCCCTGTAGTTTCCTCTGGTCCATTTCTACTAGTTATGACTGCACTGGGATGTTGTGTTCAATCGCCTTTTAATATTTTCTGTCACAAAGATGAAATTGAACAACTATGACAGTAACAGTATCTAAACAATTTAAGAATGCATCTCTACCTGGTGCCGCTATCACGGCCAACCTACTTTCGTGGAAACCCAGTGAAAGTGGAGAACTACATTTAGCCGAGACGTTATCTGTCTATCTTACGTGTGAGATTCAAGGTAAATTCCTCAACCTACATTTTTACCTCACCGCTGGAGTCTGGAAATGACGGCCCGATCCTCATCAGCATAGAAGCACTCAGATAAGACAGGATATGCAAATAACTGAATCAATTTCTGTATGGAAAAGGGGCTCTGAGGGTTTTAAAGGCACATTCAGTTGGAGACTCAGTCACTGATTCACAGATAATGCATGCTTCGTCAGATGGAGCTTAACTCTCCACACTTTTCATTTTTTACATCTGCTATCAAACACAACCTGGGACAGGATATTGTCTCTTAAAATGGCAAGTTTTACTCCAAAAAAAAAAAAAAAAAGTCATGTGTATATGCAGCTGCAACATAACAGTGTGTGATGTTTGGAAATGCGAGCAGGAAACCCGAAGAGAAACGTTGTTTCCCTGACAAGCTCGGCATAATACTAGTGAACGCAAAAGCCTTTTAAAATGTCAATTTCATGTATAATCGAGCATTTAATTGCTCTTAGCCTGGATACTGGTTTCCAACTATAAGTTGCTAAAACAACAAAGAAAAAAAGCTCTGAAAGCTTTTTCAAAAGAGCAATTCATGCATTTCCAGCTGTGTGGGCAGCAACCTGAATTAAAGTGTGAGAACGATCAAAAACTGATTAACATACTAATGCAAGTTACACAAACCAAAAAACAGTTTCAGTTCCAGTCCTGCATGTGTGACATTTGTATTATTATTCATGACTTAATTATTTAAGACTTCTGTCACTGAAGTGTTGTTTAATTGGGGAAAAAAAAAAAAAACAGCAAAAAAGCGAAGCCTACCTGATGACAAAGTCATGAGAGTCGATCTCAGATCCACAGCTGCTGTTCAGCAGGATCCCAGAGTTGCCCACGATGGCGCAGCGCCTGTGATGTTGGTTTTTCATCGGGGACACAGTTGGCAAAAGACGGTAGAGATTTTCAGAGATGTTTGTAGTGCTCTGGCGATCAAAAACGTAGTGGATAATGTCTCCTGGCTTCAGAGTGCCCTTTAAAATGGAAATATCTCTTTCTGGATCGAGGAATCTCAGAATATTCTTCCTGGAAATGAGAGAAAATACAGATTTTATTTAAAAAAAAAAACAATTCTGAGGAGCTTCCATCAAGTGTGTCAAGTGATGGAAATACCTGATGAGGCTGGACAGGGTCTTATTGAAGGTCCAGCTGATTGACGAGGGTTTGGCAGTGTTGTTGTAGCTTGAGCAATTTTTATCCATTTTTATTCTCAGCCTCGTTGTCACAGTTGGATCCACGTGTACTTTGGCCTTTCTAAATGACATTATAAATAAAATGTTATTCTACAGAATTTTGACCTTTTAAATTGTGCTCAGTAAGAGACAAAAGCTTTGTTATTCTGTCCATGCAGGGTTGGAAAAAACCTGCTGGATGACTGACAAGCCTGAAATCCTTTTTCAATCATGACGCCTTTAGGGAAAGGAGGTACTGTGAGATGTACGAACAAAAACTTTCTTTACACCACTTTCACCTGATCTACAGTGAGAAACTGACTCACGTTATAAGGTTACATTTAGCAAGATGTTCAGAATCAGAGTATAAAGCAACACACTTTGCTGTTTTACAACTGTGGTTAATACTTTGAAACTTCCCACTTCCACATATGGCCATTGAATGCAGCATAAGGATGGAAGAAAAAATGAAACTGCATAAAAATGACATTTGGTTCACAAGGACAAGACCAGAGCCAAATGTCTGAAAAAAATACTTTCTGATAGTGAAAAAAAGAACAGAGACTGAAAAAAAAATTATCTGAAAACATAAAATTAGTAACTGAAAAAAAATTCCAACAACACAACGTTTTTAAAAGTATAGTGAAAAATGCATGTAAAGGGTTAGGGATTCTTCAAAAGAATTTGAGAATTGAATCACAATCATAATTAAACTGGAATAACAAAACTAATGTCCTGGATTTAGCTCCTTATATTTTTTCCCTTTATTCTCAAAGCTTAGAGATATTTTGAGGAGTTTTTAATTCTCCTACTTAGTTTCAGAATCAGGATTGTGTGTATATGTTGATACAACCCCAAATCAAGACAAAACAACAAAAAAAGAAACTGCTATTTACAGGTATAGTTTCAACCCAAGATATTTATTGGGTTTGTTCTTTCGGAATATATTTCTAAACTCAAAATCCCCTAAAAAAAACAAACAAACAAACCTATGACAATGGCTGGTTATCCTCAATGCCACAACAAGTGACATGGAAAGAAATGAGAACGTTACAAAGAGATAAAAACTTTACAATGCCAACTTGTTTTGAAGTGTGTTGCAGGAATGAAGCGCAAAAATGGATGAATATTAACAAAGGAAGAAAAGCTGACAAGTCCACAAAGGAATAAAAGTATTTATAAATGTAGTTGTAGTTCGTTGGATCTGCATCTTTCTCATTTGAGGTTGAGTTAAATACAGTACAGAGATGTCCTACTGCATTATGTCATATGGTACTTCACAGAACATTTTGAAGCAGTGTGAAAAACCTTAATGCTTCATTTGGAATTAAAAGATTAAGTTGCAGCCAGGTAATGCAAATCAAATGCACTTCATGGACTGATTAATAAAAAAAAAGGAGATTTGCAGCCCTAAACTCAGAAACTATGTTGTCTGAAATAAGATGACTTCTGCTGACAGCAGAAGTGATGAAGACAATACAGTAACACACCACTAGGTATTTATAGCAGCTGCCGTCTTTTCTTTAAAAGTTATGACACATTCACTGAGTGAGTCACTGTGGTATCAAAGCTGCAAAGGATTCAGTGACCACAGGTAACTGAACGCCGTCTTAGGGACCATTTAGCTCCTTAATGGTGGTCTGCATGCATGAGAGTGAAGATTTCAGACCTGTGAGGTTTCGGCGTGAGTCGGTCTACATTCATCTTCTTCGAGTGTCTGGGGTTTCTGAGGAAAAAAAAAAAAAGATTAAAAAAAATTGAATCAAAAATCACTTACATCAGCTTTGGTTCTGACTTTTAATGCTCCGACCGGATGCAGCGGCAGACGTATTGTCCGTCCTCCTTCCAAGACACAATGAAGGTGAAAACTACACTTCAGGGAAATTCTTTTAATAATACACCCTGTGCCCATTTTCTGATGTAATGAGTAGAAATGTGGGCTTAATGGAACACCATTACACTGAGAGGGAGTTTTCCTTTTTTTTTTTTTTTTTGCTTAAAAGTGAGCAGTTTTTTCACAAAGGTTGCTGAGTACATCAGCTACTGCACATGTTTTCAGATCTTTGAACCAAGGCTCATTGTTGCAAACGTGACCTTGGTGACGTTGAACAAATCTGCCAGAAAAAGTGTCAAAATGCAGCAGAAGACTGATGTTGCGGCTGACATCTGTACGTCGGGCCCATCTGAGATATAAATAGGGCCCCATATGGGATCATTCACCTAAATAGGACCCATTCCCATTCATAACCATTGTGCGAGCAACTTACATGGGGTCAACATGGAACCCCTGGATAAAACCAGATGAGCACCCCTCCCTTTTTTTAGTTTTTTTGAAGCCCATTTAGTATATTTCAGATGGGCCCCACATACAAACGATGTTTGGGTGTCTGGCTCTCCTCAGCCTTTTTACAGTCCTGGCAGCCTGTAAATACATTGTTATGAAGCTTTATTTACGCAGAGGTGGCACAGGTTCTGGTTCTTCTCCCAGAGCAAATCAGAGACCAATGTGACCTCATTATAGTGTGAGACACAGCCAGGGAGCTGCTTTCAAAACAAAAATATTCAAGCCTGAAATGGAAATGGAGCGTGTAAAAAAAAGATTTGTTGCACAAGGTTAGAAGAAAGTCCTTTTCTTCTTCTTTTTGCTTTTCAGGTAACACATTTTCTTTTGCAGGGACTGTCTGCTCTCATTTTCATGCTAAATTAGGAATAACATTTTCTCACAGGTCACACAGAAAGTGGGACATGTTGAGGGTGACTTGGAACATTTTTTCCCCCTTTAATGTCTGGAATGAGAAAGAAAGCATAGGAAAAGCCTGGTTTGTATTGTGCAACAACCCCCCGCCTCCCCCATCCTCGTCTCTGTTTCACACACACTCCTTCTCTGTTACTCTCCAGCTCCTCACACTCTAACAGCTGAAATGTATCCATGCAAGCTGCTGCAAGACAAATAACCTAATCCTTGGAGACCCGGGCAGGCAGGCTGCTGCCGGAACAGCTGCTGCTGCTGCTGCTGCACCCAAGTGTTGAAAATGGAGAAACAAAAGCGCAATCACTCACATTCAACTCCAATCAATCAGTCAATAAATAAATAAAATGAAATTTTAAAAAAATTCAAAGAAACTAGTCTTTTCCCTCTCTCCTCTCCACTCATTTCTTCTTCTTCTTCTTCTTCCTCATCCCCGCACACTTCATTGAGCAGATTTTGCGTGAGAGCTTTAAGGAAATAACCTGCCGGACCGCAAACAATAGAAAGCAGTGAGTGGATGGAATTACGGCGGGCTGTAGGCTACTTACGCACTTTCATCCTCCACTTCTGCGATATCGTCCACGATCAAAAGCACAACCAGCAGCGTAACAAAGCCGAACATGAGAGTGCGGAATAAGAGCGGCATGTCTGAGGGGGAGGCAGCCTGGAGCCGGGAGCGCCGGGCTACATCCACCACCT
Source organism: Arrhamphus sclerolepis (assembly GCA_037176975.1). Lineage (NCBI taxonomy): Eukaryota > Metazoa > Chordata > Actinopteri > Beloniformes > Hemiramphidae > Arrhamphus > Arrhamphus sclerolepis. Next base: position 2,785 of record JBAMYA010039726.1, on the reverse strand, counting down.
TGTGTTTTCCATCTACAAACCGGGAATCCGCTCAGTCATCTCCCTCTTTGTTCTTATCTCCCACATTTTCCACACGCTGCTCGTCCACATTCTCACCCTGAGCTGTTTGCTCCCGTCCGTCTATTCCCCCAGTCAAACTTTGAGAGCGTGCACCTACACAGCCTGCCACACAGACGAGGACCACATGCAGTCTTAAAGGAGCTGGAGCTCCATCCTCAACCCCCTCCTCTTCCTCACTCCTCTGCAGGAGTTGGTGACCCACTCACTGGTGGGAGGCAGCTGCTCAGGTGGGCCAGGAAGATTGCATCTTTGGTGAGACAGAAAAAAGAAAAAGAAGAAGCAGTTTTCAAACAGAGATGGGTGCTCAGGTAGTTTTTAAAATCTTGTATGAAGCATTTGGAACTATCCTGGGTCATTTATGTAACTGGGGGAAAAAAAGATGCAACTGAAAGGTTTTAACTGAATGAATTTTAAAAGAAAATTATGTTGTTGCGGTATAAATCTAAGACACTCAAGAGCTAACAAGAAGCGGCTGGGGATAGGACCAAGAGGTTGATGCCAACATGGAAGTTTAATTGCAGTTCCTTGACTGGCCTATAGGGGCTGTCTATAAAACTAAGTCAATTTTCCCTGTCTCCCATGTTAAAAATCATTGACTGTAAATAATTATGGACAATCTATCTGGTCATGTGACTCAAAGATTTGAGAGCCTTTGAAGCCTGTTTTTCCATGCCATGTTGCAAAGAGGCAGGACAAAGCCGTCAAAGCCAGCGGCAGAGCCAATGGCAGGCTCTCATTCAAGCATGTCAAAGTAATTCGGGCATCTGATCAGTCAGCTTTATTGTGTAATATCAGTTTGTACCAGGCTGTGAATATGTTTAATTCTCCTGCAAAGTTGTGCATTTTAACATGGGAGACAGCAGGTATTTGCCCTGTTTTGGAACCGGCACCTAGTGGTCAGTGGAGGAACTGCAGCAAAACATACTTTCCCACTGGGCTTCAACCCAGAGGTGCAGATTGCCGCTTAATTAAAATGTCCAACTTTGCAGCAGAACTAATCATATTTATAACCTGGTATGAAAATAGTTGTGGTCTCCATAGTAAGAAGGGTCCAAAGGGTACAAAGCTTAACCAAGCAACATATATTTTTAACCACCAGGTGACGAGAGGTGGGAGAAAAAAAATAATTTTTTTGATGCATCGAGATTTGGCTTTAAATGATTCTGAATCAAGTAGTAAATGTTGAAGCATCGATAATCTAAATCTGACGTAACATAACACAGCTGGAAAAAAAGCGGAACTTAATTGTGCAGCGTGATGCCAATCACCCAGCAATTTATTAAGAGAACTCAAATATGGCAGACTGCGAGATTCAACCAGCTCTGACTCCGTTAAAAGCTGTTTTGAAGATCTCTGGCTTCTATAAGGTTGACGGTGCAAGTAATTTAGGGAAGAGCCATGCTGTATGTAAACCGTGTCACATCGAGATAAAATACGTTGGTAACACATCAAACATGAGGAATCACATCATACTCTTCCATCTGGAGGAGGAAGAAAAATGACATCCAGGTCTTGTCGTTATGAGTGGTTCTACCAACCAGAGTACTATTAAACAACTATTAAACAAGTATTTATTTATGAAACTTCCACCCTCCTCAGAAAAGGCTTGAACGCATCACAAAGCCCGTTGCAATAGTTACTGCAAAGGATTTAAGGTCATATTAAACAGTGGAGAACGAGGGTTTTCAAGTTCTGCTACGTACATTAGAACCAAGATGCTGCATCCCTTCTCGTTGATATTTCACTGACACGTCCATCCCAACACTCTACAACAAAACCAAACAGAAGTCATGGCGTCAGTTGTGAAAGCAGGTAGGGTAGCAGTTACATGTGACTCTTGGACCTCCAAAAAATAATTAGATATCATAAATTATATATATATATATATATATATATATGTTATGTTGGAACAGTAAAATATTTCTCCAAATAAGTTATTGCTCATATCACATTTTTTTGTTTACTTTAATAAAAGATGAGGAAATTTGTCTATTTTTACTAGTTACAAATGCATCTTTTTTTTCCCCCAGGGTCCCTCGGTGAGTGTAAAAAATGTTGCTAAAAAGTTTGGTGAAATGCATTGATTCTAGATGCATCGATAATCGATTAATAATCGAATTGTAGCCCCCTGAATCGTAATCAAATTGAATCGTGAGGTGCCTAAAGATTGTCACAACTACAGGTGGCTGTAACATCTGAGTAAGATGTTACAGTAAATGTCAGACACTTTGTCTGGTAACAGGAACTAAATGTTCTCACTATTGAACTATAAAATTAATAAAGATAATAAAACTAAATTAAATAAATAATTCCTGCCACAACCACTGTGAGTGATGTCATGGAGGGTTTGTCTGGTTCTTCTTATGCAGTCTATGCACTATGGAAGTAGAGTGAACATTATGTCTCATAACATAAAGCACAATCCTGTTTTTTTTTTGTTTTTTTTAATCATCTCAAAATTATGTTCTTGCATGCATACTTTAACCATGACAAAAACAGTGAAAGTATCATTTTCAAAACAATTAATTTTCTTTTGGTTCTTAAAATGTAATGAACATGAGCGTAAACGTGAAGAAAAAGACCCACGACAGGTCTGATGAGAGGTTTCATGGTTACTGAGGGTTTTTAAAGCCGTTTTTTTTTTTTTTTTTTTTTTTTTTTTTTCTTTTTTCCCCCATTTTTTTTGAGGTGGAAAGAAGTTTTTGGAGGGAAAAGGTTTCTTTCC
>JBAMYA010039705.1:0-15367 GCA_037176975.1 Arrhamphus sclerolepis | reverse complement strand
CGAACAATGAAATGTTTAGTCAGCCATGTTGGATTCTGCCGTAGGTCTCGTGAATTCTCGCGGTGCTACAGCATACCCGGCTGCTACCCTAACCTAATGTTGCAGCATCTGATTACTGTGGCACCACTTATGCAGTCTTTGGGTTTCTGACGTATAAAATAAAGTGGGCCCACCTTCAGTGTCCACCGAAGCTGGCAAGTAATAAACTAAACAGAGTCAAATAAAATAAAACCCCAGTTGCAGGCCTGATGTGATGAAGCGTGGACATGGTGGTTCCTTATCCCAAAGGAAATCTTGAACCGTCTGGAATTTCACCTGTCCTTTAGCCCCAGTTGGAAAGAAGATGTTGCAGGATGTTGTCAGCTCTGTTACCTCTCTCTTGGCCCATAGGAATCAGCAGGCAGCAGAACATTTAGTGAAGCAGTCTTCCAGCACAACCACATGAACTCTCAATAGTGTAGAGTTGATATCTGTACAAAGTGTTGAGTTGAAAGTCCAAAACATCAGCAATACACCCTTTTTCCCAATAACTTTGGCATGTTTTTTTTAGCACGTCAAGCTCTCTCTCTTGCTCGAGATTACCCTCCCACTTCCTGCTCTTGACCAATCACTGTCTAATAAAACTTCCTCTTACAGACATGAGCTCTTCAAAATAAAATACGGTAAAGAATACGGCAAAAAAAAAAATTGGTTGTTTTTATAAAACTACACAATTGTACATTCTTAAAATAGTATGGAAAAAGGAGTTTAAAGTATTTTCAAGCACAGTTTTAAACTTATGTATAACTATTTTAACATATTTAAGATAACATTTTTAACACAGTTTAAATTATTATTGTTTATATGAACTTAGCGCAAAACAAAATACCCTGATTTTGTACTGGGTTACAACAGGTTTTCTGAACCTCAATTTAGAAGGTTAATGCTGGGTTGCATTAGTCAATCAATCAAACTTTATTTATAAAGCACCATATATACAAAAAGGAATGTACCACAAAGTGCTTTACTTGTCTAAAAATTATACAATTGAAAGGTAAAAACTGTACTTTTGTATGAACTTTTGGAACTGATAAAAGAGGACCTCAGGGTCCGCGAGGGTTGATATGGTAAAAGCAGTTCTGTAAGATAAGAGGGCCCAAGACCATTAAGACATTTAGAAACAACTAAAAGAACCTTAAAATCAATCCTGAAACACACGGGGAGCCAATGCAGCGATCTTAAAACTGGTGTAGTATGGGCCCGCTTCCTGGTCTTCGTCAGCACACGTGCAGCAGAATTCTGGAGCAAGTGAAGGTGTGATATACTTTTTCTGGGAAGACCTGAAAGCAGGGTGCTGCAGTAATTCATACGACTAGAAATAAAAGCCTGCATTAGCGTCTCTGTGTTGACCAGAGAGAGAAACGGGTCACTCTGGCTATGTTCTTAAGATGATAAAATCCTGTTTTTACAACCTGCTTTATGTGAGGAATAAACCTGAGCTCAGAGTCAAAAATGACACCCAGATTTCTGACTTGGATTAACGGGTTTAATGACAATGATTGTAATTTTGACAGATGTTTCTCTCTCTTAAGTCTCAGGACCAATAACTAAAACTTCAGTTTTGCCCTGGTTGAGCTGGAAGAGGTTTTCTGCCATCCAGGATTTGATACCTTGGATACAATTAAAAAGGGCATCAATACAGCTGTGTGTCATCAGCGTAGCTGTGGAAGTGGATGCCACGCCTCCTGATGACATCACCTAGTGATGCACATATAGGTTAAAAAGCATGGGGCCTAAAACTGATCCCTGGTGCACACCACAGTTTATTTCACAGATCCCTGAGGAGCATGTATCCATATTTACCACAAATTTCCAATCTGTGAGGTAGGATTCAAACCATTTTAGGGCAGTCCCAGAGACACCTACCAGGTGATTAAGTCTATTTAAAAAAATGGGGTGATCTACTCTACTGTATGAAAGGCTGCGCTTAGATCCAGTAGCATCAGGACTGAAATATTTTGAGAGTCCAAACTGCACCTGAGGTCATTAACAATCTTAATCAAAGCTGTCTCTGTACTGTGGTTTGTCCTAAAACCAGATTGATATTTCTCAAAAATATAGTTCTCTGTAAAAAAAAAAACATTCCTGGGAATTGTAGAGAACTGGCAGGTGATCAGTATAGTGGGGAAGCTGACCTGGGTAGAGGAGGAGGAGCAGGCATGACACCATGACAGCAGCATGTTGTCATCTCCCATTTTCTCTCCCAGTTATTTAGAATTTACTTTTGTTTGGACTTCCATCCATCCATTATCTATACCCACTATGTCCTGTTCAGGGTCACGGGGGTCTGCTGGAGCCTATCCCAGCTTACTTTGGGCGAAAGGCAGGGGTCCACCCTGGACAAGTCGCCAGTCCATTGCAGGGCCACATACATACAACCATCCACACCTAGGGACAATTTAGGAACACCAATTAACCTAAGGAGCATGTCTTTGGACTGTGGGAGGAAGCCGGAGAACCCAGTGGGACCCCACGCGAGCACGGGGAGAACATGCACAGTCCACACAGAAAGACCCCTGTGGAGGCCTTACCAATTCAGATACGCAAATTCATTTGTCATACTTGAAAGAGAGCTAGCCATTGGTTCTGCCATTGGCTCACAGCTTTGTCCCGTCTCTTTGCAACACGGCTCTGCGCAATTCAAGGAAAATTAGGCTTCAAAAGCTCTGTAGGAACTAATGGGTGACGTCATTCATGGTTCATCCATTGAAATATGTCTATGTTCCCAACCAGCACATGCTCTCGTTTAGCTCACAAGAACCTCCATCTGTCATGAACTGCATTAAGCAAACAAACGTCGGCACATACAAGAAAACTAATTTCCTGATTTCATATGAAGGAGTTACTCTGCCGTTATTCCCCAGCAGTTTGACTAGGAGCCTGCCCTCTCTTCTGCTGTTGATCCCATTACTTCATATTGTTGACTGGCACCCAACCTCAGATTGTTTTCTTTTGCACTGAAAGATCTGGAACACTGTACCATAATTACTTCAGTGCATCGGAGCTCAACAGAATTTCCTCAGAGGCTTGTTTGAGAAATTTTCTATTTGCAACATGATTAAATTCTCATAGATTTGAGAGATGATATTTGACCCCTATGCAGGTAAGACAAGAGCAGCATGTTGCATTTAGAGGTCTAATAGTAAAGTCATAATCACTGTTTAACCTTCCTGCAGATCGTCTATGTGTGTCTAATATCACAGGACAAGAAATGTATATTTAGCAGGTTATTTGGTGCAAAAACCTACATTCATCTTAAGTGGTAGAAGGCCAGTGGCTATCAAACATTCTTACTGATTTAGCACATGATCTTGATAAAACCTATTGAAGAAATATTCTTATCAGTGTATCTATTTTTACTTGTTTTTGCCTTGGAGTCTTGCCTTTTGGTGAGGGTTTTCTGTGTTTTATTTTTTCCCCCACTTCATTTTATGACCTTTCTTCCTGGGCGTCTTGGGCAAAATCCCAGTGTAATAGTCCAAGATTCAATAAAAAAAATAAATAAAAGGCTTCCCCTGCACTTGACCCGCCATGGGCAAACGACTCGCAAGGGCATTGGAAAGCTGCTTAGTGGAAGCTGCTCCGTCTCTTATGTAAGCAACAGCAGCCCCCCTACCCATAACTGTGGTTTAAGAGAAGTGGGGAGAGGGAAAGTAATCAGAGAGAAGAGCAGCGAAATTGGCATGAAAGAAAAAGAGAGAAGGAGGGCCAATAGACACATGGAAGCTGTGAAACAGTTTGAGCCAAATCCAGTCCCACAGGACTCTTCCAACCATGCCTCCTTTGTAAAAAGCCCTCTAAACACTTTCTCTCTTAACTTAATTTATGTGCCTTGCCTCTTTCATATAAACCCCTGACTGTTTCTGTCTCTTCTTCCCTTTTTTCCTTCATCCATCTCGCTATCCTTCCATACCCCAGTGAATCACAGCAGGTGTGGGGGCAAATTTAATCAGAATATCCTCCCAACATCCACACATTGAATAGAAATGACTAATGTCTTCATTTAGCTTTTAATTACCGTACATCCTCCTAATCACCCACTGAAACCTTTGCAATCAGGGGCTCTCATCTCACTTTACTCCCCCCCCCCCAGTCAACAGAAGGCCCATCGCAGGCCCCCACGCTTGTGTGTTGGGAGTAGAATAGTGACACTGATAAGCTGTGACTGATGTGCCAAGAAATGAGTTTTTTTCACAACAGGCCGAAGTGAGGGATGCTTATCATGTGTGCGCACTACTGAATGGGAGAGTTTTCTTAAAGTAGTAGTCTTCTGGTGGTGGAGGATAAGGGAAAGGGACACATAACTTTATTTAATCAGCCAATGTGTCTTTTTCCCACGCTTGCGTAATTTATGTCCCATACCATAAAGTTATTCATAATTCCATTTTGTCTTGTGTATCTGGAAGTTATTCTCAAGTTCCATGGTCGAATATAGGAGATGTTTGTAAATGACAATCTGTTCATCACAGCTCCAGGTTGTGTTGAGAAATGTGCAGCTAGCTGACAGCTGTCTCCTTCCACAGTGATACAGCTGCTCACAGATGCACAACAGCAATCCAGCAGATAAGGGAGGGTGTAGTTCCACCCCCCCTGCTGCTCTTACCAATAATGTCAGAGGCGAGCGTCTCCTGCCCTGTCAAAGTCCCACATTGTCAATTTCAGCACCATTCTGTTTTAGTGTCCTGCCAGTCCCTGCTGTTCTCAGCCAGCCTGTGAATGCGGCGGTCGTTGTGCCAGGCTAAATTCATTTAGACTAGCTAATATGAACAGCAGAGTGTGAACGCAGACTGAATCACTGCGGCTTTAGCTTATCCCTGCAATGTTTGCCAGAAATCACTGCACTCAGTGACCAGATCAAATTTTACTTTTTACAGTTTGATTTAGCAACAAGGAAATACGTTTCATTTTGATCCAAAAATCACAAAACTATTATCAGAGTCTGTGAATTTGATCAAATTTTCTCTCCACTTTGGGACCTATTAAAGTTAGAATTCCTGAATTTATTTTCCAAATTTTGTAGGTACGGCCAGACCACTCCTTCTATTACCTATACAGACTATCCTTCTGGATCCAGGGACAGTAGAGATGACGCACCTCAATGCAAGTCCCAAGTGAAGCCAGATGCTTAAAAACTCTAGGAGAGCCAGAAAGTTGCAGCAGGAGGGTTTGTCGTCCTCCCAGATGCAGTTGCATTGTTGCATCAGCCACACATAAACATTTAGAATCTTTTCTCCTCCGGCAAGGAGATTCCCCCTGTGGAGTGTTTACAGTTTGAATTGTTTCAATATCCAGAACTTGTGATCAGCGCGTTGAGGGTGTACCTGAGTGAGTGTGTTTCCCTGCTGCTTTCTGAGATTGGTGTGTGGGGTTTTCAGCGAGGCAGAGCAGGTGTATGTTTGTGATTAGATTAGAATTGGCTGAGAGTTTTAGAGTTTAAACCTGCTGATCCCCATTAGAGCTGCACCTTTTTTCTTTCTTTTTTTCCAGCAGTGGTGGGGTCAAAACTTGGCTTTGGTTTTCCTTTTCAATTTACTGTGCGGAACTAATTTTCAGCTCTTTCTGTCCAGCTTCTTTTCATTTGCAAGGAGCTTGCATATTATCAGTGTTGCAAGTTTTACAGTAAATAAGATTGTTTTCTTGAAAATGTTTTTTCATCTCCTCTTCTGCCATACTAGCTACTACATAGCCTCACTTTTATTTCTTTTTTTTTTTTTAATTTCAAATAGTCTTTAGACACCATGTAAATGCATTACGGATGTTTGTCTGGGTGCAGGTGGTGGACCTGTACTGGGGAGCAGATCCAGAGGAATGGGACAGTCCGGAGCTGCAGAGACTTCGAATGAAGCTTCTGGAGGAATGTCTAAAGACCTCAGCAGGACCATGTTTTGTTGTGAGTATTGCATGCTGCAGAGGTTACAGCTTTAATCATAATATCTGTAAAAACAACAACAACAAAAAAATGTTAAAGCAGTGGGTGCCTCTTCCTCCACTCCTCTCTGTTTCACTACTTAGCTCCAAAGACCAGACTTCTCACAGGCTGTATGCAGGGCATCTGTCCAAGTAATGTGTGTGTATATTCTGTTTGACAGATGACAAGCAGACAATGTAGACTACTCTTTTAAATTTGCAACATGCACGGCTGTTAGAGGGGCCGTCCTTCCTTGTGAGAACAGTAACAAGCATAAGAAATGCAGCAAGAGCTCCACAAAAGTGACAGAGATGTGCTAACATCCGTCCATTCAGACGATTGCACAGCGTGTTCAGAAAGTTCCCTCAAAGCCACAGTTACACTTGTATGAATCCAGTGAGGGTGTAATGATCTGGAATTATGGCTGAGATTTTGGTGATTATTTTATAACCTTGTGGGCGACAGTAAAAGGGAAAAGAAAAAGGGGTAGAAAGTGGACAGAGTGTGAAGAGAGAATAAAATAACAGGAATTGATGGTGAATTATTCAGATGGAACAGACTGAGTCTAGAGGTTCAAATTGAGGTGAGAGATCACAGGTAATGCATTATGGGTACACCAGGAACTCGGTCTCCAGGGCAGATAATCCTTTTCTTCAGACTGAGTTTTGGATTTTCTTCTTTTCCTCCTACATGCACTGCTTCCTAATGCTGCTGTCTTTCAAAAGGCATTCTTTTTTTTTAGTTATCTATCACACACAATCATACACCATCTTACTTTTCAAATAATTCCACCACCTTAATGATTAATTTTATTATATTTCTTCTGTAGTCTTGCTCAGTATTAGACAGCTGGAAGCGCTTCAGAAATAGAGGAAAAACAATAGTTTCATAATGCAGTGGCAACTTTATCTCCTGCTTAAAAAGCAGATTTGTTTGATGGCTACACAGTGACTGTAAATCTTAAGGGTTGTCATAGTTTGGCATCTTGGCATGCGCCTCAACACTCTTCTTAAACGTTCCATTATCCTAATCTGTCCTAAGTTAAGTTTCGGGAGTGGGCCAGTGCAGCCTCATCTTTTTGTTAGTTTTGAAGGTCATGAGGTGCATTTTGAAATATCTTGAGAGAGCTTGTAAATGTCCTTTTGGTCACAACAAACATCCATATCCTTTTAAGAAATAAAGCATAAACTGTTGCTGTATCCCTGTGTTGTGTAGAGGATGTTCAGGGGTTGTCAATGATGTATTTTTTTTCATTTTATCTTCCTTTGCACAATCAGCTCCAGAGGCTCCAGAACAGATTCAGCCTTCTTTATCAGTTTGTTCAGTTTCTTCAAGTCCCTGACTCTGATGCTGCTCCCCCAACAGATGACCGCAGATAAGATTGAATTCTCCACAACAGACTTATAGAAGATATGCAACATCTAGCTGCAAATGCTGAAGGACCTAAGCTTCCTCAGGAAGTAAAGTTTTCTCTGTCCCTCCTTATAAACAACATTAACGTTGCATCTCCAGGCCTGTCTGTTGTCCAGGTGAACACAGAGGTATTTAAGCTCCACCACCACTGCCACTTCTTCTACCTTGATGGAAATGCTGTTTGACATAAACCTGGTTCTCCTAAAATCCACAATCATCTAATTTGTTTTATTCACATCCAGGATGAGGTGACTGTTCACACACCATGCCACAAAATGGTCCACCAGTTCTCTGAGCTCAGTCTCTCGTCAATCACTGACACACCCCACAACTACATAATCATCTGTGTATTCCTGCAGACAGCAGGACTTGTACTGGAGGTCTGAGGGGTAAAGAGTGAAGAGGAACGGTGAGAGTACAGTCCCCTGTGGTGCTCCTGTGCTGCTGACCACCTGCTCAGACACACAACTATTCAGTCTCACAAACTGTGCTGTGTTTGTCAGGTAGTCATTAATCCAGGTGATTGTGGAGGCATCCACATAGCTGGTCAGCACAGGCTTTCAGGACTCTGGGGCTGACACCATCTGGACCTGGAGCCTCTCTCCTGTTCATTCTCTGCAGCTGCCTTTTCACCTGACTGCTAGAGATAGACAGGCGGGAGGGAGATGTGGCCATGGCTGAGGTGAAAGATCAGACAGCTGAGATGTGACAGGGAAGCTGGAGGTCAAGGGAGGGTGGGAGGTCGGTTTGTCTAGGAGAGGAGGATTCTGAGCTTGTTTCTGAACTGAACCTGTTAAAGAACATGCTTAGTTTTTTTACTCTGTTCAGACTTTCAACTATCTGATCTCGTTCTGTCTGAAGCCTGCGATCTTCTTCAGTGCTGATCACACATCTCTTACGTTGTTCTTCTGGAGCTTGTTCTACCTGTGGTCATGAGCTGTGGGTAATGACTGAAAGAATGAGTTTACAAATACAAAAAAGCCTAAATGAACTTCCGTTGAATAGTTGCTGGATTCCCCCGTTAGGTCAAGGTGAGGAGCTCAGTCATCCTGGAGGCGTCAAAAGTAGAGTCACTGCTTCTACATGAAAAAGAGCCACCAGAGGTGGTTTTGGACATCTGGTGGAGAAGCCTTCCAGAAACCTTCCAGGGGTGGTGTCCTATGCATGCTCCATCAAAAGGAGGCCTCGGGAAAGACCCATAACTTGATGGAAAGGTTATATCTGTCGTTCAGGTTGGGAATGTCTCAGAGCCCCCTGGTAGAGCTAATGGAGGCTACTGGGAAGGGAGTGGTGGGAATCTCTGTTCAGACTAGAGCCCTCATAACACCCCCAGACAAGCAACCAAAGGACAGAGAAATATTGCCTGTGGACTTTGGTAAAAAAAAAAAAAAATCCACTGATAACCTTCTTATTTTTATATTTTTTATTATAAATTGATGTCGTGCCCTCATTGAGACACTGGGTGGTACAATGGAAACTCAATCAATCTAAACTGGGCTGAAATGATCAGATGTGAGCTAAAAGAAAGAAACAGAGCCTCTGCTTTTGTGCTGCTGCATTGGTCTTTGGTGTACTAATGTACACACTGCACTGATTTCATTCATTCCTCCCAGACTCTCTGCCCTGCGGCACTGCTGCAATTTCAACCATCTTAACCCTGACTGACCCCGAGAAGCACCGCACAACACACACCAACGGAAAAAAGACACACATAAACTCATATATGCATGCTCACGTATGACATTGTTTTTTGTTCTTTTTCTCTTCACATCTCCATCCCTTTTCCAAACACAATGCTTTGTGTCATCAGTGAGAATCAGTAGGGGTGCAAAGTCAATCTCAAAAGATGTACACAAACTCTTTTTGTGCGCGTCTTCTCCTTCTAGATAGTTAAATGTTTATTTGCATATTCCAGTTTTCACCCTTCTGTGGTTAATCTAGAGTTTTAAGATGAGATTCCCACAGTAGCTCCACAGTCACATTTAGACATTTCCAAGCCAGCCGCTGCGGTCCCTGCAGCCTGATCCCAAGTCAGCGTCGGGCTGCCCAACCAACCCTCTTTCCAGGACTGGGCAGCTCACAGCAGTGGCAGCGGGTCCTTTGATCACAGACTTGGATCCTTATTTATGACAGTTCTGGGTTGTCGGGGCCATCCCTGGAGAGCTGTTGTTTATTTTTACAGAGTAGTAGACCTAGAAATGCATAAATGGATAAGGGAAAACCGTCTTCAGAACCTAGAGTCGCGTTTCTTCAACTACAAGTAGATTTGAGTGCTTGTGTCTGTGTGTGTATGTAGCCTATATTGCAGGCAGTTCTCAATCACATCTGTGCATTGTGTTTTCTCATTCAGCTTACCTTCCTTTCCTTTATCTCATTTTCTTTCTTGTTCTTTATCTGGTTAGAACACAATCAACACCACTCGTGGTCTCTTCACACCATTAACATCAGCTGCTCCTACTCAGGTCCTACACAAGTGTCTCCCCAGCTAAAACACACACACACACACACGCAAGAGTCTAAATTGTCTTAAGAATTAGCTTCAAAGACAGGCAGCTCGGGGGGTCTGCAGGCCACAGTCAGCAACACAGAGCTCAATGAATGGGGAAAATGGAGTGAAGAGAAGAAAGGATAAACACAGAGGGGAACCTTTCTGAAAAGCAAAATTACTTTTGCATTGTTTATTGATCTCCCCTCTGTAGATGTACAACAGAGAGAACAGGGAATTACAATTGATATACATGCTGTAGATGTGTTTCCTGCTGCCATGAAGGATCTCAAAACTCCTTCATATTCTTTGCAGGGCATGTAGTGCGCTACAGATTTTTTTTTTTCTCTCTCTTTTCAAACCTCCTTTTAAGGACTTTTCTATTTCACACCTATGGAATATCATGTTGCACCTTAATGACCAGCTTGGAAATGTAAGTTCACATGGAAAATTTCTATTTAAAAAGAATATTTGAAGCCGTCATACCACACAGGATCGGAACCAGCTTTTCACTGAATATCTTAGTCAGTATTTATGACTGAGAATATGTTGCCGCAAGTGTCGCAAAGAGGACACAACTGAGCGCAGCACAGGTGGCAGTGCAGGGTTGTAAAACACACAAATACACACCACACCGAGGCAAGAGGGGCTTTTCTCCATCCTGTTGATTCAATAAAGCTGGTTTCCATGGTGATAGCAAAGGTTGGCATGGTGATAGTGTCATTGACCCAGAGATTAAGCATGACAATGAGGCATGACTTTGTATCTTCTCTTTCCTTTCTCCCCTCTCTTCAGCTCACCAACAGTCTCACATTTCCTTCAGATAAGTGCCTCAAGGATGCAGCAAACAATTCACAGCTCTTCCAGTTCCTTACTGTATGTAAGCGGATAGTTAAAGATACAGTAGCTCATATTTTCTCCTGCTTCTCCTCCCTTCAGTTATGGTGATGTAAGTGTTAATGTGATAGCCTAGCCTGGCTTGTTCACCTCTCCCACAAAAATGTTATGGTCGATTCCCTCCTCAAGTGTTCTTTCTGAACAACTTATGCTTCATCAGTCCAGAAAATATGTTCCCAGTGAAGTTTAGGGTTACCAAGGAGCTCACTGTCAAACCTCACTTGAATCCATCTTTTTATTGTATTGCATTGTACTTTTACTTTTATTTAGTTTTATTTTATTTTATTTTTTCGGGAGGCACAGCTTCCTCCGTGGTGTTCTGTCAAATATACCCTCCATGTTCAGTTACCATGGTAGACTCACAAAGAAAGATGTTTGAGCATCTCACTGTTGTCGTCAAGCCTTTAGCTGTTACTTGTGGATTTTTCTTTATCTCATTGAGGATTCTGCGTTGAGCCCTTGGAGTCATCTTGGCTGCCTGCCCACTTCTAGTTCCCCGCTGAACTGTTTCCATTTATAGGCAATTTGTCTGACTGTGATGGATGCTTGCTTTGTATCCCTTTCAATCCTTATGGAGTTCAACTACTCTTGATTGTAGGTCTTCAGAAATCCCCTTTTTAGGAGGCATAGTTAACATCAACAAATACTTCTTATGAACAGCAAAATTGAGCGTCTTGTAATACTAAAAGTAGGTCTAAATGACAAAACTGATTTTTCAAGCTTCAAATTCACTGACTTGGATTATTTTGTGTTAAGGTGATTATTCTAAAGAACACGTGTCAGTCTCAAGGACGGCGGTCCAAATCCGGCCCGCCGCTTCATTTTATCTGGCCCATGATTATGCAAAGACAATCATAAACTGAAAAGTTGAACATTTATGAGCAAACTTCAGTGCCTGAGGCGTGACATCATGGCATCAAGAAGTGGTGAGGAGAGCAGCTGGTTTATGTCAAAAAGTCAGGATTTAACTAAAGATTTGCAAAAGATTTTTACATCAAAAAATTGTTCAACCATCATTTTTATTTAAAAAAATAATAATAATTAAATTTAAAAAATTTGATTTTTAGAACAAAAAGTTGAATTATTCAAAATTATGAGTTTTGTAGTTTTATGTCAAAATGTTGGTATTTTCCAATAATTAAAATTAAAAATATATAATTTTTAAATTGTCACAGTTTTGTGACATTTGTGGTTGTATGATAAAAATCTTGGTTGATGAAAAAGTCTTTATCTTTCAAAATTTGCAAATTTACCACAATAAAAAAAAAAGTTTTAGTACAAAAGTCTCAATTTTATGATACATCACAATTTTTGTAAAATTTAAGATTTTATGATAAAAAGTCACTGTACAGAAAAAAAATGGGATTTTGCAAAATTAGCAACACTCCATACCACTTGGTGGCAGTATTGCACCACTTTTACGGCTTGCCAACTGCAAATAAATAAAAGAAGAAATAAAAGCACTTAAAAAATCTAATCAGAACAACCTCAGATGATTTCTAGAAAAATAGTAAATTATGATAATCAAAGCGTACCTTACAATTATTCACTACTACATGTAACTGTTACACAGTGAAATAAAAATTCTGTAAACGATAATATACTTAATGTCACTTTAAATACCCAACATATTTATATATACTTTTTTAATCATATCATCTGGTTTTATTTCGAGTCATTTTTTTCTTATCTGTGCCAAAGCTTATGCAGCAAATATATGCTCAGCTAACCGGGAGTTTCATTGAATAATTGAATGCAAGTGATTGATTTGTTAATTCATACAGTAGCTGTGCACAAGATCTTAGCTGCCTCTTCCAACTGGCTCATCAAGTAAAGTGCACTTAGCAAGAGTATAAAACCTCTTCCAAGGATGAGGAAGGAAAACCTGAAGAAGAAGGAGAGAGAGAGAGAGGGGAAGAGGAGTCACAGCCAATACATGAATTGCATTTGGCCCCTCTGCTGTTTTCTACTCAGCATTCTGCATTTCTTGCACCTGCGGCTCATGATGAGTTATGGGAACTATGCAGATCCCTCAGAAAGCCAGAAACACGTATTCTGTACATGCAGTCAAAGATACAAAAGAGCATTGCGGCCACCGTGCCGTAATCCACCCAAAAAAATGTCTGGATTCCCTTTGTAATTTACCATGAGTCAGCTGGATGCCCAGCATAATTATAGATTACACATCTGCATGGATTCTCAGGTGTTTGCAGGTCCAGCCACTTGTGTCCGTGTTGGCAGCTTAACATTTAATTTTGTTCATTTTTGGAGGTAAACATTAGAATCAGGGTTTATCCTAATCGCTATCCTTGCAAACAGTCCTGCACCCAGAGCCAGTCACCCCATCCATTCATCCTGCTATATCATCATGAGGCAAGCTGACAGAAACTTTGTCAGCAACATGGGGAGTGACTGCTCTCTCTATGCTTCATCTGTCTCGCAGCATTACAGTAGCTTAGCCCAGCGCTTCCGTCCTCTACTGACATATCACTGCAGCACTGTAATTCAGGCATATAAGGTGACCTGACATGTGGCACAGTGCGAAGAAGTTTTCCAGAAGATCACGGCTGTAGTTTCGGAGTCATGTGTAACTTGTTTGTGGGCAGTTTTAGAAGATAGCTTGACCATCTCCATAGAAAACCGATGAACTCCTTAGATTTCTCCATATGTAAATGGAACAGTATTTGCATTTCAGGAAAGAATTAACATTTCTACGTCTTCTTCTTTTCTTTTCATAAGGCATTTTTGTAAAAGCCAGGGATATATTCTTGTAAGAACTTTATTCAGCAACATGCATAAGCTTGTGTATTATCCTGCAGAAGTCCTTAGATCTTAGTAAGGTTCATTTGGTTTCTGTTTCAGGACCATTACATGATTCATATTTAACACTACATGACCAAAACATCGAGCTATAACCTAAAGAAAAACTGCATCTGAGCCTCAACAAGATTGTGTTTACCAGCTAAAAAGAAAAATCCAAAAGTGTTATTTTGAACAGTTTCCAAACACGAAACCTTTGTTGTCACATAAACATGAAAAAATGAAGTCAACCTGAACTGTGATTTCACGATAGTTTCAACCTTAATGTTAAGTTAATGTTTTGGGTTGTTTTTTTTTAAACTAGGAGTAAAAACCTGTCACCTGTCACTAAATTGTTTTACATTGCAGTTATGACTTTTCCAGTCAGGTTATGACTTTTTTGGAATAAAGTGAAAGAAGGAGTGAATCTGAACCTTCTGTCATCTTTTATAGATTGCAGTGTGTCTGTCTTTTCAGTATACCTGACTCATAATCCACTCTTTTCTCCATAAGTTTCCTGTCTTACATACCTGAATTGTCAAGTTATTGGAAAACTTACATTTGTATTGTCTTGTATGATTTGATTTTTTTTAATCCTCCTGTTTCTGTCACATTTGTCATATTTTCATCCTTAACTTTTCGTTTGGTGCAGTATTCACCCATCATATATGTTTCAAGCAGTCAGTTTGGATCAAAAACACAGTACCCAGCCTTTCAAGTGACACCTCCTCCTCCAAACCAACTGATTTTCTGCATGGTAGCCATCTTTGACATCCAAATTAACCTTTGGTAATTTGTGCAGCATGGGCAGAAAAGTGTGCAGATACAAATGAATTCAGAATATGCATTTGTGGGTTTTTAGAGTGGGCTGTCCTACAGACGATGCCACATGCCATCATCTAATTCTGCTTGTTCTGCATCTGTTCCCACTGTGAATGCCAAAGGAATGAAATCTCCAACATGGAGCGGCTTTGAAGCGTCATTGCCGAGAGCGTGCCATCGTTTTCCTGCTCATCGGAGCTAACAGTCACTTGGCTTGTCCCGGGTTCGCTCCATGTTTCCTCCCGGAGGCGAGGCTTTAGGTGCATGTGAGTTATGACACATGGAGTAAAGATCAGCTGGTCATGTCATGAAGGGGTTTTCTTTGTTCCCATTCCCCTCAAATGTTCTCCTCGGATAAAGAGCATCAAATAGTAAGCCAGCAAATGGCTCTGATTATTTCCAGTGATATTGAATCTGCTGTCACTCAGAAGCGTGTGCATAGATAAGGAAGACTCACTGGAGCTTACAGTGGATATGCTGCATGGAGGGGAAGATAACAGTGGAATGAAAAGGCGGCTAGTTGATTTGATGATGCCCAATTATGCGGCAAGTGTGTTGAGTGTTCTTGTTGTTGAATACAAAGGTTTCAGAGGGGGATTATGGGTATTGGCATGGTGTAGGAAAACTGACGGTCAATGTTGAAATTGAGATGATAACTTTACCATGTTAAAGAGTTCACGGTCTTTTTAAAAATGCACACACACCTCTTTAAATTATGATTTTCCTTTCTTTAAAGCCGTCGCATATAAAGCATATTAAAAGCAAATGTGCACATTTTCTTAATGCCCCTTGATGATGGAGAATTAGGAAATTTGGCCAAGGCTGTTTTTCGTGTGGCAATGTGTCATTCAGAATAAATCTGTGATGTTCACCACAATAAAGAGTAGAGGAGGAAGCCTCGTTCAGCTGTTTTGGCTGAAGTTACGCTGTGTGTGTGTGCGTGTGTGTGTGTGTGTGTGTGTGTGTGTGTGTGTGTGTGTGTGTGTGTGTGTGTGTGTGTGTGT
>JBAMYA010039674.1:0-15371 GCA_037176975.1 Arrhamphus sclerolepis | reverse complement strand
AGCACATGGCAACACCATCAGTGGCAAGAAAAAACTCCCTCATGGGAAGAAACCTGGACCAGAACCTGGATCTTAGGAGGACCCTCCTGCTGAAGACCAGCTGGGTAAGAAGGAGATGAGTTTTCAGAGTTTCACCAAATCCATTAAACTTCACCTTATAAACCATATCATGTCTTGGAAAAGAAAAGTGTTTTATTTATTACCATTAAACAAACTTTATTAAACATTGTTATAATAATAATAAACATCAAGACATTTGAAATGTGTCAGAAAGTGATATCGTCATTCATCATCAAAACATTTTGTATTGTGATATACATCGTTATTGAATGATTGTCCAGTAAGTTTGAGATCACATGACAGTTGGTGTGCTCACTCACAGACGTGCGTCTGCCACGTCCACTTCTTTCTAGAATTATACATTAAGAAGGTTGCCTGTTGTCACAGAAGTACATTGTGTTATATTGACTGCTGCCGTCACGGACACCACTGTTTCTTTAAGTGTTTGCCGTGCCGCCAAGGCCTTCTAATTCAGTTAAATTAGAACCTTAAAAAGCGTTAAATAAAAAAGCAGGAAGACAGGAATCGGACCTGCAACCACTGCAGAAGGGATATAGCTTCTGTATGTGGACCACCTGCTCAAACCACTGAGCTATTCAGCAGCTCAATTTGGCCATTTTAGCTCTTAAAGTAAAGGATTAGATCCTGGTAGGATATGGCATCTTTACTCTTCAACTGCTGTTCAGACAAGACAAAAGATTTCAAATCTGTCAACCTGAGCTTTGAGCAACTGCTGACTAAAAATCATTGAGAAAGGTCAAATAAATCAATAATGAAAACAACAAAAGGTATGGCCTTAAATTCCAAAAATCCCTTTTCTCACCAGGAGCACTGTGACTCCTCAGACATGATAAAAACCAAAAAACAACAACGACCTCTTTCTGAACTGGTTTCACAGATTATCCAATCTATCTTTTAAACTAATTTCAAGCATGTGGCTCTTCTCTCAACTCCATCCTTTGATCATTCAAATCCCCACAAAAAGCACTAAACTATCAGCACAGAAATTAATCGTCTGCGTTCACTGAGTAAGGAGTGTGTAATTTCATTTACGAGACAGTTCCTCATCTTTAAAAATGCATCCTAACGGATGATGTGGGAAAGCTGATTCTGAGTCAGGATGAAACGGAGGAAGAGCTCAGAGGGACCAGCAGGACCAGCAGCCACGACCTTGTTTTTACTGGACACACTGAGTTTTAGTGCAATAAACTTTCTCACGAGGAAGCGGCAGGGTTAGACTGAGCTCTGCTCTCTCCTTCTCCCACGCAGGATGTGCAGGATGTGCAGGATTACCCCGACCCTCAACTGTCCCAGAGGGGGTGTGTTTGACAAAGAGGCGCTGGGTGGGGGGAGAAAGCAATCGCAGGCACGGAGATCCTAATAACGCTGCTGGTCTGGTCAACACAGCTGAGGCAATAGTCACCCATCACCAGGACACCCCTCCTTCCCAACTGCCTTCTCCCCCACCACAAAATATCAGGTTATAACAGCAGCAGCAGCTTTTAAAACTTAGATTTTGTTTTATGTACATTTCCTGGTGGTTTCAAGGAAAAAATATTTTAGATACTAGAAACAAATGACAACAATTCCATCATTTGCTCTCTAAAAGGCCCGTCAGAGAGCTGCAATCAGTTATCTGACACCAAGACTGCAACCCACAGGAGAGAAGATGCAAGTCAGCGACCAAGGAAGGACGAGGACAGGACAGGACAGGACAGGACAGGACGGGGGGTGACAACCCAAGATGACTTACCTCAGAACAGAACGCTATGGTACCGAGGGAAGACACTGGAAGACATAACTCTGATCCTTGAAAATGCACCGTCATCCACACAGAGCCAAAGCGCTGCTCTACGTTCAGCTCTGCTCTGCCAGAGCGGCTCCTGCCTCTGTGGCTCCACGAGTGAGCAGGGAGGGAAACGAGCTGAGAGTGTGACGGGGAGGGAGGGAGGGAGGGAGGGAGGGGGGGAGGGAAGATGGATGGATGGGAGGAGGTGCAAAGGGAGAGCCCTGCCTAATGAAGTGGCTACGCTCCACTAAGCCTTGACCACCCCCCACCCCCCTCCCCACCAACAATCCCATCACAGCGGGACCCTCTCACAAAGCAACCATTGTTTTGTTAGCTTTCCACCACACAAACAATCTCCAAACCAGGAAAACTCCACACAGGATTCAGTAAAGATACAACAAGATGTGACAGAGGCCCTGTGGTGGTTTTCTTCCCCCTCCCCCCCAAAACACAACCAGACCAACCTGCCCAGCACACCTCCAACTTCCCAAACCAGCACTCAGCAGCTCGTCCACAGAGACAGAGCGGTGGTTTAGGACGATGACCCTGAAGCTGTGAAGAGGCAGCTGTCCGCAGCGACCACCTGGAAATGAACGCAACCAAACTGCCAGAAAGAGCAGTACACGTGATGTCATGTGACTGAAGCAGGTGTAGGTTTCCCCAGCTGTTTAAATCAGCTTTGTCTGACTGAGATTCAGCATCCATCAATGCTGGAAATTACACTGTGCATGACACTCTGGAGATGTCCTGACAAGCTACTAAATGGAATAAAGACGACCTTTAAAAGTCTGAAGACAGGAAAGAGCCAGAAATTCTCTGCTTCTAATCAGCATGTAGGCGTCCACGAAGACTGACAAAGCAACACAGGACAAAGGGCAAATCCTTGGCTCTGGAGTCCAGTTGTTTGCATCTGGGGCCCAGCGGAGCTTGAGAGTGCAACTCCCTGCAGGGACCAAAAGCACCCACACAGCGAAATGTCGAGCACAGAGGAGAGTCAGAGAACTGACGCTAAGAGGGGAAAAAAAAAAACCATTTGATTATGGTGGTGAACTTGGAGTCGGAGGCTGGAAAGGGCAGAGATCGACTTGGTGACATGGAGCAATACCACGCTCACATTCTCCAACGGTCATTAGAAGGAAAAGAAAAAAAAGTTCCACAATACTGCTCTCATGTTGAAGTCCCTTTCCCTTTTCAATCTCTCCCCTCCCATTAAAATTATTTCCCACTGCACATCTCCTCAGCTGTTGGGGTTAAAGCAGAAATGACATAGTGGTAATAGTGCTGCACCATCTCCCTCTGCTGCTCTATAGCAGAGTTCAGTGTGGTGCAGAAGTTAGGCTGAGCAGTCTGAAACAACTACAAGTTGGGATTAATGGTAAGGTTTTCTTCAGATTAAGATAAAGGACAAACAGTCCATTCATCTATCTGCACTGCTTTTTATTATCAACACCATCACCTCAGCGTCTCCGTCAGAACACATGGACCTGCATCCAGAGGAACTGGATTTTGTGATTCTTCAATTGTTCTCATGAAAACCATTAACTAACAGCCTGAGTGTTCTCTCTCAATCCATCTTTTTGCATCAAAATGTTTCTCCAGGAGGTGAGACTGGTATGACCAAACACCAGCTCCACATAAGGGGCTCCACAGGAGGGTTGACATCATCATCACTTTCACATGAAAAACAACAATGCGGTTCTAACTATTGTGAGCTTTCTACTCCACATCTCTAAAATCTGCACTGGATGCATCCTTGAAACGGCTGGAGCAAGAATATATTCAAGGATCTCAGCAGAGGGTTAACCCTGACCCTGATTCTGACTCAGACTCTGATTCTGACCCTGATTCTGACTCACACCCTGATTCTGACCCTGATTCTGACTTAGACTCTGATTCTGAGCCTGACCCTAACCCTGATTTTGATCCAGACTCTGATTCTGACTCAGACTCTGACCCTGATTCTGACCCTGACTCTGACTCTAACCCTGATTCTGACCCTGATTCTGACTTAGACTCTGATTCTGAGCCTGACCCAGACCGTAACCCTGATTCTGAGCCTTCACAGAGAAACACCCTCAGCTCAAAACAAGGAATATGAACATCAGAGGTGAGTTAGCATCGCTCCAGGGTGACAGGTCCATCTTCACACAGAGGAGGTGAGTTAGCATCGCTCCAGGGTGACAGGTCCATCTTCACACACAGTTTAACTACAAATGTGCTCAAATGTTCAAAGTGGTCAATTATGTTTTTCTTCTCTTAGATATAATCATCCACATTAAAGTGATACAAATTACCAATACTTTGTTTTGGTTTGATGCTTTAATGTCAAAACATTAGGACTATAGATGATGCTTTTATTACAGTAGACTGAGAGATAACTTTATTAATCCCTGAAGGGAAATTTAAATTAAGTGCTGGGTGAGTAACGCTAATTCTAAGAATGCATGTTATTTTCTGTTGCCGGTGACAGAATCTGTTTTCAATCCATATTTGGAGTCGATGTAGCATATTGTGAAAATAGGTATCACAATATATCGCCGTATCGATATTTTAATCACACCCCTAGCATCCACAGGCCAATGGTGAGGACTCATGCGTAGACACAGAAAACCACGGCGGTACAGTTACATCATTAGTCTCCAGCCCCCATGCCCTCTTGAGTTCTGCCCTTCATTATTTTTTCTAGCTAACATTTGTTCAAGATACTATTTCTAACAGACTCCGTCCATTTTTTAACGACTGGAGGAGATATGGACTCCAAATTCTGAGGGTCACTCAAGCAGCCCCACCCCCACATTTAAAACTGAAAAGTCATATTTTGATACGCTTGAAGTTGTGTTTGATCCCTCATCGAGCAGTCTTGGTGATTTAGGTATCAACTCATAATCTTAATAAATAAATAAATGAATAAAGGGAATTTTCATCTGATCTACTGAGATGTTCAATCCCCTCAAAAAGGTTAACGTGTAAGCTAAAATGAATTCAGACTGAAAGGCTGGAATTAAGGTGTGAAAGCACCCCAACACAATACTTAAGAAGCTAACTGAGTTACAAAGAGGGGAGGGTAAACAGTTCAATTAATATAACGTCTAATACAATGAAACAAAACCTGAAAAACTCAAAAGTGCTTAAACAGTCAGTCGACCTTCTGTTCACTGCATGTGAAGTCAAAGATCACATGCCAAATTAAGACTTAACGATTGAGATATACAAGTATACACCCACACATAATTAAAAAGCCACTTTAAAAACTGACGTCTGAAAATGTAAAAAGCAGTAAGCTCCATGCTCCTGAGCTAATCTGAGTAGCTTTCTCCTAGAAGAGGCCTTTTCTCTCTGTGTAACACTCAGTACACAAGACGCTTCATACCAGGAAAAGGCTCTGAACGCATTAAAGGAACCGCCTCAGTCCTGTTACAAATGGGCACTAGAATTATAAGGAAAAGGATCCCGTCAAGACCTCCCCTCACGCAGGTCTCCTCGCTCTGGTCGCAGCCAATAATCATTTAAGAGGATCAGCTCTATTCCAGACAGCAGAGCACATCCGTCTCTGCGATGCTTTGTCACAACAACACAGCGCACGTGGCACATGCACGTAGCCTGAAGCGCTTCGGCGGTGCATGTGAGCGCCCGTGCAACAAAGAATTATGTAATGAGTTCTTTTGATGTTCCACTATATGGTGTCAGGGGGTAAAACTATGTATTAATTAAATAACTAACTAAATAATAAATCATAAATCAGGTAGGTGGGGGGTGGGGTGCACAAGCAGACCCCAGATCATCTGTGATTCATTAAGCTCACTAACCTGCTTCCAAGTTTCAGCTAGCTGAGACCCACCCTGACACCACCCTGCAGGACTTGGATAAACTGGGGGTTCATGGTCCCTTCCATGACAGCACAGGGGGGCGTGCCTGAGGCAACAAAACAAGACTAAACTAACATCCATTTTTGTTTGAGCAGTCCACAATATTCCATAAAACAGCCTTTCCAGGGTGTTCCTCGACAAACTTGCAGTTTTTTTTCTCCTTTCAGAGCAGCAGCTTCCTCTGTGGCGTTCTGGTCGACCGAGAACAGAGACGCTCATCAGGGACGACATAGCTATGAAGGCTGATTTATACTTCTACATCAAAGCCACAAAGTATATTTTACACACGTTGGAGCTGATAAATGTTGAACACTTTTACAGACATTGCAGCAAACCTTCGTTGTACACGACTTGAATACGGGAAATACGAGGAAATAGTGGCTGGAAAACGCCATGTTCTACGTTGTGTCGTGACTGGGCGTCCACGTTCTAGGACGAGTAGCTACGGTAAAAAAAACTGTCTCCATTTATAAAGTTTGTCTCTCTAGTGGGTTTCCTTTTTGGGGAAAAAAAAAAAAAAAAAAAGGTTCACAGCAGAATACAATTCTACAGAAAACTTTAAAAGCGCCTCCAAACTAAAGGACATCATCTATTACTGCCACTAGTAGAAGATTTAATAGTTTTGTAAGACCCTTTTTTCTAACGTTAATTTAAAGCCCAACAGACATGAATGAATCTCCATTTGTGATGACTCTTTGCCCAGTGTGAAGTGGCAGCGAGCCAGAAGCCGGGGCCACTAAACCTCCTGCGTCCCTTCCCTGCAGTCAAAGGAGTTCTGCTGGACCCAACTAGTCCCTGGAGAATACCAGCTCCTCCTCTATTAGACCCCTTCCTGCTGAGTCCTTTGTGTCTGGACTTAATTACCCCGTCAGTGAAGTGTTTCATTTAGAGTCTGGCTTTCTCTTTTTCAATACAGATGGGGCCTTGGCTGCTCGCTGTCGAGAAGGAAATTCATTTAGTCGAGGAGAACGAAAGAAAGTAAATACTCTGTCAATGGCCCGTCGCTGAACTGAGCCTCACATCTTTAATGAAACTTTGGGGCCATTTAGTCCCCCCAGGCCTGGACAAGCCAGCTCATCCTGGTTCTCCATTGTAGAATGCTAGTCCCATTTCAAGTAGGATTAAATCCTTTCTTGGCATTGACCCTGTTGTCCTTGTTGGATCGCCTCCTCCTCAGACGTGAGACAGTACGCAGTACAAGAAAAGCCCATCTTAAAGGCTTCAATGGGTGGGAGCCACCTGTCAATCTCATTTTGATTTGTTGATGCTAATCCACAGCTCTCTACACGTCACCGGGTCAGCTCCAGGATATCAAAGCCCCTTAGTGCTGACTCAGAACCAGACTTCCTTCAACCTTGAACAGCCGTGTTAACGATGCTGGTTCACAGTAAAATCCACCCAACACCAGTAAAACTGCAGACAAATAGAAGCCATGAATTTCCACAGACTCATCCCTCAGAAATACATAAAGTATTTAGATTACTCACTTCCACCAGTCAGGAATAAGGATAACATTTTATCACTGGTAAATTAAGTGAGCCTAAAACAAATATCACTAAACCTCAGCGCACTTACAAGCTTGAAACAAAACAGTGATTCAGCTGTGTAAGAGGAGAGACCCTAACAAACCTCTACAGAGTGAAAATAGAGGGAGAAATATGAATGACTAAGTCAGATGACCTGATAATCATATGAGCTGATCGCTTCGGGCTTAGAGTTCACTATGTCCCAATAACCAACATTTCCAAACACCTTATTTAGACAACTGACTTCAAGAGTCAAATAGCAACACTGATCCACTGCCAAAGTGCAACAAACCACTACCTGACGGAGGTCTGCCATGGCAGAAGAATGCACCAGCTGCAGTTTGAACCATCACTTCAAACAAACATTTTCCACTTTCACAGCTGACCCCCTCCCTTTGAGCTTCGTCCTGGACGACGTCAGCAGTTAGCTGCCTCAGTCAATCAGCAGCGGTCAACACAGAGGCGCTTGAAGATGAATCAGGCCTGGCCAGATGCCCACTACCAGCCGTTTCTCCTCAACCCGTGTGCCAACCAGCTCCACTGACATCATCATTTGAAACACCCTCGACCGTTGCTCTTTCCTCTGCCGTTATTTTAACCAATCTTCCTACTGCGTTCATTAATTTAATGAACAGCAACATAAAAACAAAGAACTGAAAAGTTTCTGTGGAAGAAAACACTAACTGGAGAAATCTATCGACTGGAAACACAGCATTTGCTCGCGTGTCATAATGACCATCCACCACCAAATTCTAAATGACATAATTACAGCTTCTGCAGGGAAGGTAATTCTGCATCACCTCCATCAAGTATGAAATGTTCAAAACAGAGCTCCTGTGTTGCTGTTCAGATAATTCAGAAAAGCCTCTGTTGCCTAAAGAGTCACGTCCTCTACGTCCAACTCCTTCAAGAGCGTCAGGACGAGGAGACGTGGACGGTCGCGAGACTGATGAGCTCAGCCTGAAGCCATGACTGTTTATACGATAGTGAAATAACCTTTGATGGGAAGGAGAGGGGATTTTAAAACTGCAGCACTTTAACCAGCACTGAGATATTGTGGGGAAAAAAGTGTTTTTAGATTTACAGATATCAGAATTAAGTTTACAAAACAAAAAGTTTTCCTTTTTTAAATGCTTAAATATTGGAAAACTCATCATGAAGTGTAAATGCAAACAAACAAACAAACAAACAAGAGGTGGCAAAAAGCAGACTGATACTATACTACATATATAACTATACACACACACACACACACACACACACACACACACATTCCTAAAAAAACAAAAACAAATGCAGGGCATGTGAAATGTTAATATTAATCTAATATTTTCCATATTTCAGTTCTATACTCTGATTTTTAACATTTTAGCTGCTACTGACTCATCCTTCCCAGACATACTGGAAATGTATAACTTAGTAAATAACATGCCACAAATAAAGCCACATATTAGTTGTAATGTGCACGGGCGTGCACACACGCTCGCGACCATCAGTTAAGACAAAGAAGGTTTAATGAGTTAAAATTTCACATGAGCACATATGGACTGCGATGCCACGCGTGCGGACACAATGGAGATGATAATGAAATCTTGGATTACCCCTCATTCATTTAGGATACAGCTTACAGGGACAGAATGGGGGCTCAGGGGCAAGCGTGTGCATGTCTTAACTTCTTTGAGCCTCGGCAGGCCCAAAATGTGAGGCCTGATGCCAAAGATCAAGCAGATGGTGATTATGAAGATAGCTGGAAATGAGGTTGCTGCTCTTGAGTGAGCTCATTTATTAAGAGCTGGCTGGTGGCAGCTTTGTCTGAAGCACAGCAACATGCTGTCACTGATCTGAAGCGACAGGCGAAGACAGCGACAACAGCGTTCACATGTCATGCAGCAATGTTGAACTTATATGGACTTGGTCTTTTCTTTTTTAATATACTACACAGAGTTGGTCAATGCTCCCCCTACCTTTAATTATTCATTTCCAGATTGCCACTAGGAAACAGAGGCTACCCAAGTACTGTAAAACAGTGCCATTTTTATCCACTAGGTGGCAGTAACACACCATATATGGATTCCTTCGCAGACACGACCACTTCTGATAAAGAAAGAAAAAAAAAAATGCCAGGACAAGTGATAAAGAACGTTCATTTTACATCATTTTCTTCTACTACTGTGATGCTGCAAAGTGTAAATGACATGGATCCAAAGAAAAGAAGTTACACATCTATCCCTTCATGGCTGACATGACGTGGGTAAAGTGGCTGAAAGATGACACACAGACACAGACAAGATGGAAGGTACTGATTCAGCAGGAGAGGAAGGACAAAGCGGGAAATGACGACGTACCAAATATCACAAGACGTTCCAGGCTAAAAAAAAAAAAAAGGATCAGTACTGAAGGGTCACCACTGGTGTTGGTTTACTTTGCCATAGGAAAGGGTGACAACCGTTCAGCATTGCATATCCAGTGCCTAATGCCAAACTGGCATCTGAAAAACCATAACAGCTTGTGTTCATACTGCACAAGGGCCTTACATTGGTGACTCTGGAACAAGATCAGTCAACAACTCGATGGCCATCCAGCTGCAGGTAAGTGAGCAAACTCAGTGTTCAGCTGAGCACACAGAAAATAGAAAATCTGCACTGCAAGAGAGTTTCTGAGTGGCAAGGTAAGTGACTCCTGCAAGTCACTGCCGGCACCTGAAGGCCCGTCCCTGGTGTCAACCTCCCTACAGGAAACACCTGTCCATCCTTTTTCCTGAAGCAGGAAACCAGGATCCTCACATCTACAAGAGTCGATTAAGCCATCCTTATTGTTCTGGCACCACAGGGGCACCAGCAGGAAGGAACATGCCAGTCAGTCTGTGCTTTGATCCATTTATAAAACATAAAAAAGCAGCAGTGCCATAACTTCTTCAGCCGAATGAACAACTTGATCATTTTAGCCACGTCAAACATGATTACCATCATATAACAGCTCAGGTGTGCACTAGTAATCACTGATCCTCTAACCTCTTTAACATCAGCTGCCAATCAGGGATTTATATGAGCACCAGCAGAACCAAGGGGACCTGTCAAAACCAATTAATACTGGATTGGTTTCAAATCTGACCCACTTCTTTGAACTGCTTTCAAAGTAAAAGGGATTTATTTAACTCTAAAGCAACTTTTATGGAGAAAAAAAGGCGATTTAAAGAGAGTACTCTAAGCAAGCTTGTGACAACAGTCATAAATAAATAAATAAAAACATGAACAACTTCGGGTTTAAATGCGGCATTTTCTGTGAGCACTCTGGGACTGTCGAGTTTTATAAACTTCACTATAAAAAATAAAAGTGACAAGAGCGAACACAGCAGTTCAGTTAGTGATATGAGTAACTTTACTTTCTGCTCGGATCCACGAGGCTTCCTCGTGGATTTTTCTGCTCCTCAAAGGCGAAAACTGGGAAGTTTTCGGTCCTCCCGCCGCTGAGGTACAGCGACACGTCGGAACTTACCGGCACCGCTGCGGGATGCGGGTCCGAGGTTTCTTCCTTCACACTGAACGTGTCGGTCTGTTTCCGCGGGCTCAGCTCGTTTCTCATCAGTTGAAGCCTCCAGAAGCCGCTTCTGCGGGTCTGCTCGGTTGGACTCACTCTCCGCTGCCGCTGCAGCAGCTGTGTGTTTGTTGGCAGCGCTGTTCGAACCAGCCAATCAGAGCACGCCGTCAGCCGGGGGCGGAGTCTCCGGCTCACCTGAGTGTCATTTTACTGGATAACGAAAGGCCATTCATATAAACTCATACATTTTAATTGTATTAACAAAGCATACGCCCTCGGAGGACCGGAGTTCTGACCTGTTTGAACAATCAACTGTATCTTCATTCTGAGAGATTATTCTCTCTCAGCTCTTAGATGTCAGATGCACTGAAAGTCTGAAGAGCTAAGTAGCTACAGCGATGACAGCTGGCCATTAGCACCATGTACTGCAATACAGCTGTCACTCAAAAAGTCACGGCCTTAATGTTTTAAAATATATAGCTTCATATAACTTTACCTGAAGGAGCATATAAATACCAGTCCCTGTACATAAATGTCATAGATGTGAAGTCTAACGTTCTCTTTTGCTTTTGGCCGTTGGAGTCGTCACAGCAAACCATTTGTCTCCATCTAACCCTGTCCTCTGTATCCTCTTCTCTCACATCAACTAACTTCTTGTCCTCTTTCACTATGTCCATAAATCTCCTCTTTGGTCCTCCTCTAGGCCTCCTGCCTGGCAGTTCCACCCTCAACATCCTCCAGATAAAACAAAAGAGCTCTCATAAAGATGCATCAATAACTTTAACAAAATGTTCTGGCATGACATTTGGGATGCAGATATTAAACCAAAAATAATTATAACTCTTAACAAAACTGTAAGACATCAGTTTAGCATGGTTAGCTTACTGCAGCGTTGCCAACACCTGCAAATGTGGAGCAGTCACCAGCAACATCAGCTGCTGTATCAGGTCAGTTAACAGGACATATTCTGTTTGCTCAGTTTACTTTAAAATTTATTCAATTGAATTGTAATTATTAATGTAATTCCCATACAGGCCCGTCTGCTTCTGGTCTCCTGAACTGTCTGACTCACAAAGGACTGATCTGAGAAGCAGAGCGCCGCTGCCTAAAGGAAACTGTCCTGTCCAGAGCAACCTGATGGCCGAAACTTTCACTGCCACTACACCTATAGACAGTTGACAAATGGGGAAAAATGAAACAAAGGTGGCTGGCTTATTCAAAAAGAAATGCTGCAGTCTACTAGGAGTGTAACCGTACATGTATTTGTACCAAAAAATTGTGGTACTGACGTAACAGTTTGGTACGTTCAATCAGACAAAGACTACACATTAGTAAATAAGTAATTCACACACCAATCCACTAGGGGCGCACATGATACAACCCCAGTTCCAATGAAGTTGGGACGTTGTGTAAAACGTAAATAAAAACAGAATACAGTGATTTTAAAATCCTTTTCAACCTATATTCAGTTGAATACACGACAAAGACAATATATTTAATGTTCAAACTGATAAACGTTATTGTTTTTTCTGTTTTTTTGTTTTTTTTTTGCAAGTATTCACTCATTTTGAATGTTCCTAAAAAGCTGAGACAGGAGCATGTCCACCTTTGTGGTCCATCATCTTTCCTTTTAACACTCAGTCAGCGTTTGGGAACTGAGGACACTGATTGTTGAAGCTTTGAAGGTGGAATTCTTTCTTCTTGATTGATGGATGGATGGATGGATGGATGGATGGATGGATGGATGGATGGATGGATGGGTTTTGGGCCTTGCTGCTTACATGCAGAGATTTCTCCAGGTTCTCTGAATCTTCTGATGATATTATGGACCGTAGATGATGAAATCCCTAAATTCCTTCAATTGTATGTTGAGAAACATTGTTCTTAAACTGTTGGACTATTTGCTCATGAAGTTGTTCACAAAGTGGTGAAGAACCGAGCCTGTCAGGGATGCTCCTGTTATACCCAGTCATGACATTCACCTGTTTCCAGTTAACCTGTTCTCCTGTGGAATGTTCCACACAGGTGTTTTTGGAACATTCCTCAACTTTCCCAGTCTTCTGTTGCTCCTGTTCCAGCTTTTTAAAAACCTGTGCTTCAGGCATTAAATTCAAAATGAGTGAATATTTGCAAAACTCAATAAAGTTTATCAGTTTGAAAATTAAATATCTTGTCATTGTAGTGGATTCAGTCGACTTTAGGTTGAAAAGGACACAACATCCCAACTTCACTGGCATTGAGGTTGCCGTTTACACAATAACGAGACAGAACAAAAGCAACCAAACTGACAGCAATAAAGCACCAGTTGAAGACAGTGGTGAGCTCTGATGACAGGCAAGAACTGGAAGACCTGTCTGCCTGTCCAAATCAGTAGTGTGGGAAAGTTTTGCGTTCCCAGTAAACGATGCAAAGCGAGTGGTGGATGGACCAAGGATGATGTGTCAGTGTTGTGAGACAGCTGTGTGTTATGAGAGTGGACGTACATCAGTCATGTTAACACATTTAAGACAAAACCACCCAGATGCCCCAGTAACAGGAATGAGGCAGAAGAGCTTCAGGAATGCAAAGACTCATTCCTGCAGGTTTTAGCCAGCCTCTGGATGTAAGAGCAGACACCAGAGTTCAACAGCTGCCTGTATTTTGGGGACAAAGCAGGATACGCTTCACTTACCAAAAGACCATCTCACACATGACATAGCCACATGCTAGAAGTCCAGCTATGACATGGCTGAGCGATATCCTGAACACAATTTATTCAGCATTAGCAGAAAGGGCCCTGAAAAACAAGGATATTGCCAATCTGACTGATTATGAGCTGAGTGTTGCAGAGAGTGTGGTTGAGACTATGAAGCCTTTGAAAACAATCACTCCAACACTGAGCACTCAAACAACACCACTGGTCTCTACGGTCCTACCGTTCAAAAGAATGATCTTGGAATCCATGGAACAATCTGATGATGACACTCCTGTTGCCAAGGAAACAGAAAATCTGAAAATGACATATTCTGACACTGCTTTTGAAGACTTCCTTCACAAATGGACTACACTTGAGCTGCGGTTTAAGACCCGTCCTCATCTGTCTCCAGCCTGTCATCTGAGAATCTATGAAGATCTCCTCATCGCAGAAGTTCTTAGCAGAGTTGCTGTTGGGTCTGTGTGTGTAAGCACTTTGGTTGAGCTAATCATGCTCTCTCTCTCTCCACCTCCTGGGTCTGCTGGTGAGACCTGGATGCAGAGAAGTGGTGATCAGCATCAGTGTCTCCATAAAGGACTGCTCTGCCTGCCAGTCACATGGCCTCTCTGAGAGCAACGAAGGCAGAGGTGGAAGGACAGCTGTGAAAATCTGAGATCAGACTGTTGTAATTTGTGGATTTAAATGTAATTGAGCAGAGAGATTTCTCCTGCATTAGTCGATCGGATCGCTGTGGTCCGCCTCTCAGCCTGGTCACTCACAGAAGGGTTTTATTGTGTGCACACATTTGTTGAACTTGTTTTCAGCTTATTTTACTTTTTAGTTTATTTTTTAAAGTGATTTCCTATCTCATTTGAACCCAAATACAGCCGTTTGTTCCTGTGACTGTTAGGCTGAACAGATTTTGGTGTTACTGCATGTTCTTTTTACTACTATTACTCTTGGTTGTGGTGTTGTATGAGAAAGTTCAGTGTTTAAAAGTTCTAGGACAGTCTATAGTCAGTGTGTCATATTCATTTCCATCTGATACAAGTGTTCACCAAGGAACAGGAATGCAAGAACACAACCGAGGGTCCACATGTCCACGGCTTCATCCAAGAACAGAAGCCCCAGAAGAACTTCTGGACCTCGGTAAGACAGGTTTTGTACAATGCCACTCTTCCACAAGTTGGAAGCCTCTGTAGACGTCCCCCTGACCAAAATCGATTAGTTTCACCTTGAATGGCTGCGACTGATGATGAACCAGCATGACGTTGTCTGGTTTGATGTCATGAACGAGATTAATGGTCTTCGGGGCTTTCAGAGCAGCCAACATCTGCTGGACAGTGGGTTGCATTTCACACATCTCCAGAGGGCTCCATTTTCTACTCTCCATGAAATCAACTAAATTCACGTCCAGTATTCCAAAAACCAAACAAAAATGGTTTAGATACATAAAATGTTCAGCTAATTTGAGCAGATTGTTACTGTCTGGCCTGAGCTTTCTGATTTTTCCCCAGTTCCATGACTTCCTTCATTCCTCTATCAGTGTATTGTCTTTTTAACCACTTTTACCTGACTCCTCCCATTCCCAGTTTCTTGCACCTGAACACTTTCCCCAAAGAGCCTTCACCCAGGAACCCTGCGATGTAATAACTGTAAAAAGTTAACAGGGAGAATTTGACCGCACTGGAAAATGTTTAAATGTGCATTTGCCCTGGAATGGTGATTGTAGATATCCATTTTTTTGGTCTGCATATATATTAATGGTTAATGCCATCATCCTGCAAAACCCTTTTTTAGGTATATATGCAATTTTATCCTGTAGCAGATTTTTTATTTTTTTTTAAACATGTGTGTATGTGAGAGTGAGCGTGTCCTTCACCAGTCCTCTCTGGACGTTTAATCTAACATCTTTATTA